>VWPW01015996.1:0-47428 GCA_013389825.1 Crypturellus undulatus | reverse complement strand
CGGGCGGGGCGCGCGGGCCGGCCCCCGCGGCGGGGCTTAAGGCGGCCGAGCTGCCCCGGGGGACCCGCTACGGGCCGAGCTTAGCGCTGCGGGCAGGTGAGTGGGGCCCGGGCGGGGAGCGGGGTCAGCCGAGGGGAGGGAGCCCGCGGGCTGCGGGCAGGGCGCCTCTGCCTGCACCCCCGGCCGCCACTCGGCCCCTACGGGCCTGGCTTCTCCGCGCTGGTTCTCTCGTGCGTCCTGGCCGCTGCCCTGCGGGGCCGGCAGCGAAGGAGGCCCGCGGCCTGATGCTGCGGCCCGCAACAGCGAGTCCAAGCTGAGCTTAACCCGCTTGGGCAGGCGGGGAGATGGAGCCTGGGGGGATGCGGGTCTCTGTGCTGCCTCAAGGAGGTTGCAATAGGGACATCCCAGAGCTAAACAAATAGGTTGCAGCAGCATCGTGTAAATGCAACGGGCACCAAAATGTAGCCCAGCATCTGCGTGCTGGGCCACGGGTCCCTGCCCCGAGGCAGGGACAAGGTTCATGGAGGAGCGTTAGTTGATCTCAAGGAGCTGCTTGGTGCTTAAGATTATCTTATTCTCCAATTGCTTTTTCCGTTTAGACAAACGCTTTGCAAGACCTCGGAGGCTTCTGGCTGCACTTGTGTGAGATGCGTGTGATGGGAGCTGGGTCAGTGCCCTTCCTGTACACTTGCTTTTGCTGCAGTTGCCGCTAGGTCGCTGTTGCTGAGCTTACCTTGACCTGCCCTGTTGGTACACAAGACATCTGGGACTCCCTGTTTCTCTTGGCACCAGATGTCCCACCCTCTCTTTGCATATCTGCCTGCTGGAGACATTCCCAGGTGGGAAAAGCAGAATTTCTCCCAAAGTGTGTGTGTATTTTTTTTTTTTTTCTGTAAACAGTAGAAGAAGAGCGCAAAGTCTGCTTGGCTGACCTAACCTCACAAAGTTTATGACAAGGACAGGGTGACATGAGTGCAACAGCTTGTGCAATCGTTTCCTCCAGAAACCTAACATGACCTAACATTGAATATGTTAGGTCATGTTCAACCTGGTTGCTCCTTGCTGTTACTGATTGTAAGTTTTGGCAGGTAGATAAGTAAATACTGCACAGATAAGAAGCTTTATGGCAGCTCTTCTCTAACAGTCTGTAATCACTGCCTAATTTTCAAGGCAAAGAGTAAAGCTCTTTGAGGAGATGACATCTAGTAATGCAGCTGTGGCCCAGAGAGCAAAGCAGAGTGTGTAACCTGGACCCACTTTTTCCATCCGACTCGCTGTGCAGGGCTGTTTCTCCACTTGTAAATCCAAGCACAACTGATCATATTACAACAAGGCAAAAAAAAAAGGGGGGGATGGTCTGGGCATATTCCTTTCACCAGCTCTGCAGGAGACAGGCTTGATCCATGGTTATGTGAAAGTCTGGTAGTTTGTGTGCCCATATGGGACATCTTGCTGGGTCAGGTGAGAGGCTTTTGCTTGAACTTGTTTCAAAGCAGCTGCAACTGGTGGGGAAAGGAGTAAGTAAAGCAGATATGAGGGAAAGAGCTGCGTGTGTGGAACAGATGGCTGTGGAGATGATGTATCTTGTGGAGGGAAAGCTAAGGTTTAGAAATGCAACTGGTTGATGCCAGCAGGAACCCTTTCCTCCCTGTTCAAGCTGTAAAGAAACACTGCCTTTTGGGCACAGAGGGAAACTGTGCAGATGGCACATGATCATGTCCAAGAGGCAGCTGCTCTAACATAATTTGCTGGCATTTCTAGTCCAAGGTCACAAGATGAGAGGCCCTCACCTGGGCCAAAGTGACCTGACTGTTCTGAGAGCCAAATTTGACCCAGACGCCAGAGAAGAGCTGTATCAAGATGGCATGGAGCTACCTGCTGTATTTCTGTTAATACTAGCTAAACACATCCTTCTTTATTTCATTTCCAGGCATATTTCCCACAGTGGCTTTTAGTGAAGACTAGCAAAAGGAACTGCTTGGTAGGTTGCTTTTTTTAAGGGTGTTCTTGGCACAGGCTTCCCTTCCCTTTTACCCATGGTCATCGTGCCCACTTAGTGCTCCTCGGTAAGAGCTGTTGTCCTCTGTCATACCCACCGTGCTCCTACTTCTCTCTGCCAGAGGGTTCACCATGGTCAATGAAAACCAACATACCTGCAGTGCCAGCTCCAGCTCCAAGTCTGACGGCGGCAGCAGCAGCGGGAGTGAGAGTTCCAAGGACAGCTCACGCTGCTCCACCCCTGTCCTCGATGCCGAACGTCACGAGCGGCTGCGGGAGAAGATGCGTCGACGGCAGGACTCCGGAGACAAGTGGTTCTCCTTGGAGTTCTTCCCTCCACGCACAGCCAGTGGTGCCGTCAATCTCATCTCCAGGTGAGAGCTGCAGGGTGGGAGAAGGGAGAAATGAGGTACTCTTTAGTGGAGGGCTGGGGAGTAGCGGATGAGGCAGGCTCAGGCCTGTGCTCTGTCTCCCCTTCCAGGTGACGGAGCAGGTAACGGGGCTCTGCTTTCCTGCTGAGAAAGGTAATGGACTCCAGGTAACTTGTTTTCCTTGGATGCTCTGAAGAGTTAAGTGTCACAAAGGGTTTCTGAGGAGGCTTCACTGTATCTCCTCTCCCATGCTCCATGAAGATTGAGCAAAAAAATTATTACTGGATGGTCAATGTGCCTATGGTGCTAGAACAGAGAATCCTACTTGCTTCTATGGTCATCCAGCCACTGTGATTTGTGTCTCTGTTTTACTGAGGGCTCTAGTTTTAGCCTCAAAAATAGATGTCCTTATCTACCTGCTAAATTAAAGGTGACAGTTTTCAACAGTCAAAGGTTGTCCTGGGGCCTAGTGGGGAGACCCAGGAGTCACGATCTCTCCACTTAGAGGATAAAACAGAGTTTCACGTTTCTTGTCACTGCTGTATGTTAGTGCTGGTTTTACCTCAGCCAGAAGGCTCTGTTTGAGTTTAAAGCTGGAGGAAGACAAGTTAGGGGTGAACTTGTCTCTTCTGTTAGACACTTGAGGAAGGGGAAAAAAGATATATATGTATGTATATGGTCCATCTTTCCCTATTCTTGGCCTCTACAGCCAAGAGTTTCTTTTTTTTCCCCGGCATAAAGTTGGGAACAGGGGGTTCCACCATACTTTCCTATCCCAAAAAGAATGGGACTTGAATTTTCTGATGGAGAACAATGCATCAGTTTGATAGAGGTACTGAGAGGAAGTTTATTTTACAGTTTACTTTTGCCTCTTCTTCCAAAAAAAAATTCTGAGCTCCTACATAGTCTTCAGTGTCAGCTTTCCTTATTGCATTGGCCACTTGCTAAACTCATAATTTAATGCTTTGTCTCTGCTGCTGCTGTTATCCAACCTCCCTCTGCCCTGCACTAGCAGTTTGGCAGTTAGCAAGTTAACTCAAGCAGAGAGGGGAGGTGGTTACATGGTAGATTAATACAGTTCTAAAATCCACAGGTTCGATCGCATGGGAGCAGGAGGTCCCCTCTTCGTTGATGTGACGTGGCACCCCGCAGGTGACCCAGGGTCTGATAAAGAGACATCTTCCATGGTCATTGCTAGCACTGCAGTCAATTACTGTGGCCTGGAGACAATCCTCCACATGACATGCTGCAACCAGACCAAGGACGAGATCACAGGGCATCTGCAGAAGGCCAAGCGGCTGGGGCTGAAGAACATCATGGCACTGCGTGGAGGTGAATCCTTTTGTCCTAGAGCAGTTACAAGGCATACGGTCAAGGTCATGCTGTATTACAATTGGCTCCAGGGTAAAACAGAGAAATATAATTAAGAGATTCCTCCTTCTGCAGGAATCCAGTGTTGAGACTGAATTTCACTTGATCCTTTTTTTAGCAGTCCCGTTGGCAGCTCAAGGGTAGAGACAAGTCCCTAGGAAAAACTGCAAATCGGAGGCTTCATTTTTTTTCTCTTCCTTTTGGTAGTGGGAGACTTTTGCAGCACTAAGTGATCAAAATCCAGCAAACAGCTGCAGAGACTTGTGGATGTGTTCTCTTCTCAGACCCTGCTGGTGAGGAATGGCAGGAAGAGGTAGAAGGATTCAACTATGCTGTTGATCTAGTGAAGCACATCCGCAATGAATTTGACGATTATTTTGACATCTGCGTGGCAGGTAAATGTCTTTCATTGCAGTGTGTGGAACAGGGACTGAGATGGGAAAATCGGCAGTCCCTCATCTGGGCGTGGGTTATGACAACGTACCCAGATTGGCTGATTTTTAGTGTCTTTTGTCCTGGATTAACTTTGCCCATTCCCCACTCCCCCTACAGGCTACCCAAAGGGTCATCCTGAAGCAGAAAACTACGAGGCAGACCTGAGGCACCTGAAGGAGAAAGTCCTTGCTGGGGCAGACTTTATCATCACGCAGCTGTTCTTCCGATCAGAAACTTTTCTCAAGTTCCTGAAGGACTGTCAAGCCATTGGCATCACCTGCCCCATTGTCCCTGGCATCTTTCCTATACAGGTGAAAACTCTGGCTTGGTGAGGAAATCACAACCCAGGAGTCTCTGGTGGTGGTTCAGGACCTGAAAGAGGTCTGTGAACACCCTCCACAAAGTTGCTGGGAAGTGTGGGTGCTCCGCATCCGATCAGTTTGTATGTGATTTACCAAATTAAACCTTTAGGGGTGAAATAACAAGGTTAAAAAGGCTTTCTATGCCCAAATGGCAGAAAGGGATATTAAAGGATTAAATATTAAAAGATATAAATCCTAAGATTTACAGCTTTGGTGCCATCACTGTCAGCATGGCAGGGTCGGGCAATTAAGAGTTCTGTTGAGAAATAACCTGATGTGACATTACCAGGACTGCATTACCATCCTAGCCCTCCTAGAGAAGAAGTCTAGGAGTAGTATCCAGGAGTCCCATTCTAAATTTCTTGCTGTAATATAGAGGAAAAATGAAAATCTCCTGCCTTTTCATCCAGGGTTACCACTCTCTGCGCCAGCTGGTGAGGCTTTCCAAGCTGGAAGTGCCTCAAGAAATCAAAGATGTGATTGAACCCATCAAGGACAACGATGCAGCTATCCGGAATTATGGGGTGGAGCTGGCAGTGTCCATGTGCCGGGAGCTATTGGATAGTGGCATGGTCCACGGGCTCCATTTTTACACCCTCAATCGTGAAGTGGCCACTACTGAAGTGCTTAAACGCCTAGGCATGTGGACAGAGGACCCCAGGTGAGCAGAATAGGGTGGCTTCTGCTAGTTCCTCCTATACATCTCATCCACTGAGAGCATAAACAGTGGATGGGTTGGCACTTCTGTTTTACTTCTTTCAGCATCTTTGTGGTCCCTGATAAAGGAGACCAAACTCTGCTTTTTTTTGTTAAGAGCAGCTTCACATAATTGCCTTTCTCTCACCTCATTCCATCTTGGGCATCAGTCCTGCAGTTAACCACTTAACAGACAGCCAGCGAGCATCCTGTGGGCATGGGGTAAGATTTTTCCATAAAAGATGCAGAGCGACCTGTTATTCTAATTGTCTTCAGACCCCGTTATTTGCTCTCCCCAAGGGTCAGCTCCTCCAGGAGGAGGGTGTCAAGCCTCCTGTGAAAAGTTAGCAGAAGAATTCTGTTAACTTCTGCTCTTCTTGTACAGGCGGCCTCTGCCCTGGGCAGTCAGTGCTCACCCCAAAAGGAGAGTTGAAGATGTTCGGCCAATATTCTGGGCCTCTAGGCCAAAGAGTTACATCTATCGAACTCAAGAGTGGGATGATTTCCCCAACGGTCGATGGTAAGCTGGCAAGGAGGTAGAGGGGTTGAATGCAAGTCTGCTGCACATCTGATTTCAGCTTTGGTGGCTGATTTCAGCAGATGGCTGAAATGGTGGCTTCTGCCAGAAGTGGTTTCCAGTTAATTGCTTGGAGTTGAGGGAGGATAATAGCACCAAAAGTGCTGAGGCTTTTGGTCTCTTGATGGTTGGCTTGTCCTGGATATTTCTCCTCTTCTCAGGTGACTCAGGTGACTGATTTGTGTTGCATCACCAAATCAGCTCATNGGATAATAGCACCAAAAGTGCTGAGGCTTTTGCTCTCTTGATGGTTGGCTTGTCCTGGATATTTCTTCTCTTCTCAGGTGACTCTTGTGTTGCATCACCAAGTCAGCTCATCTTGCTCCTCAGTGATCTATTAATCCTGCATTTGTTCCCCTCACAGGGGTAACTCGTCCTCTCCAGCCTTTGGGGAACTGAAGGATTATTATCTCTTCTACTTGAAGAGTAAGTCTCCCCGGGAGGAGCTCCTGAAGATGTGGGGAGAAGAGCTGACCAGTGAAGAGAGCGTCTTTGAAGTGTTCACATGTTACATCTCTGGAGAGCTCAACAAAAATGGACACAGGGTGAGCAATGGCCCAGGAAGAGCAAGTCGCTAGGGCACAGACAACAGTTCTCATTTCCTCTTGCTACTGTGTCTTGCTAAACAAGAATTCACATCCCCTCTGCCCAAAAGAAATTGCTGAGTTAGTGAGATATATGTAATCCAGAAATTGCTGAGTTAGTGAGATACTCCTACTATATGTAGTCCAGCAGCCAGAGCTAGGACTAGGCATAAGAAGGAAATTGTTGCAGTGTGGCAGAACCAGCAGTACAGGCTTTGGCAGCAATCCTCAGGGTTAAGGAAATTCTGCCCCTTGAACCAAGCTTGGGAACTGTCTCCTGAGGTAGTTGTACTTGACAGCATTAGGGTACCTCTGAGTTCCTTTGACATCCTCCTTAACCAAAGGATTATGCATCCAGTGAGACATTCTCTCTCTCTGTGGCAGGTGACGTGTATGCCATGGAATGATGACCCTCTTGCTACTGAGACCAACCTTCTGAAGGAGCAGCTAGAGAAGGTCAACAGACGAGGAATCCTGACCATCAACTCCCAGCCAAACATCAATGGCAAACCATCCACAGACCCCATTGTAGGCTGGGGGCCCAGTGGGGGTTATGTCTTCCAAAAGGTACAGCATTCCCCTGAGCTAGGTACCCTATTTGGTCTCTATTAGGTGAACAGACTTTCACACAGATGCTTTGCCCGCTCCTTATACTAATGCCGTCATGCTCAGACAAGGAAGAGCTCCTCTGGTGTCACTGCGGACAGGCTATGGCATTGCTGTGGCCTACTTCCCCAACTCTTTTCTTCCCCTTCAAAACAGTTACTACTTTTTACTCTATCCTAACCTAAGGCTGGGTTCTCCACTAATTTTCTCCACCACATAGCACTACTGTTCTGCTATTCAGAAAGTTGCCGGGTTCATTCTGTGGCCTGCAAAGCAGTCTTACCTCTCACATCTTCCTCTTAGTGTCATGCCTTTGAAAGCCCTTCTTAGAGCTGCGGTCCAGCACCGCCAAAGCCCGGCCAGGATGGGCAGTGATAGGGACCTGCTCTGTCAAGGTAAATGCCAGGCTATGACTAGGGAACAAAGCAGCCATGTTCAAAGGGAATCCAAATTGCTAAAGCCTTAAGACAAGCAGATGGCAAATGCAGTTACAATTTCAAATTTTTTTTTAAAAAAGAGATTCCCTGGAGGTGAGGGGAAATCCATCATCCAACACAATAGCCAGGAAATGAGGGGGAGGGGAAGCAGTTGTTGAGAGCAGCCAAGCACAGAGTAGCAGTAAATGGAGTAAAAGGGGGTAACAGAATTAGGCTATGTGAGCAGAGGACTGTGAACTTACGAGGAGAGCTGGGAATGGTGGGGTGCCTGGGAGAGCCCAGCTGAGACCCCTAGATTCTCCTCCTAGCAGATGAGGCTGCCTCAGCATGATCCTGTTGTTATAGGTGCTCCTACAAGTCCCAGCCCTGCCATGAATTAGAGCTCCTGTTCTCTGCCCCTTCCCCATTGCTGCAGGCATACCTAGAGTTCTTCACCTCCAGTGAAATCGTCACGGCCCTGCTCAAAGTGCTGAAGAAGTACGAGACGCGGGTGAACTATCACATTGTCAACGTCAAGGTAGGTTGCCATTTATGGGCTACTTTCCTTCCTCCACCGTGAGGGAGAGGCAAATGTCAAAGATTCAGATATCCCCAGGAACACAGTGGCACATTAAGGGAGGGGAAGATGAAGCAGGTCAACTGCGACATGCAGCAGCTGTTGGACAGGGCAAATGAACTAGTTCAGTCAATACCTGCTTTTCCAGCAGCTGCTTCAGAAGGAGTTTCCCTCCTTTTGCAGGGCCAGAATATCACCAATGCTCCTGATCTGCAACCCAATGCTGTCACCTGGGGCATCTTTCCAGGCAGAGAGATCATCCAGCCCACTGTGGTGGATCCTGTAAGCTTCCTCTTCTGGAAGGTGAGTCCTCCCTCCTGTGGAGGGAGTCCTTCCTCCTGTGGGGTACAGTGCTGTCACACCCAGGGAGCCCGTGGTCTTGTTTGTTTGTACCCTCACATCTATAACACTACTGACCAAATACAGCCCAAAGGCCCAAATACAGCTCCTCCTGGTTCCCAGTAGAGCTTTGTCCCAAAAGCTTTTCAAACGCAAGCTCAAGATGCAGTAAGAGGAGGTTGCAGAGCTACTGGTGTCCCTGTAGTAATCTCCAGAGCTCTGGGGCTCCCTCCCCTCTCACACACAGAGGCAGTGTTGAGCCATTTTACTGCAAGTTGTGTACACTTTCACCTATGTTCACACTTCCCATTGATTGTGGGGAAAAAAAAAAACCCTGAGCTCTTGCCTCTTTCACCAAGATAAAAAAAACAAGTGACATGCTTGCCAGTCATACATGACATTGGTTTTTGTCCTAAATGAGGTAGTATAAAAATTAGCACTAACATGTGTGTTACAACACCTACCCACACTTTTTTCCCCTTTTCTTTGGCAGGATGAGGCCTTTGCACTGTGGATTGAGCAATGGGCCAAGCTCTATGAAGAGGAGTCACCTTCTCGCATGATCATCCAGTACATCCATGACAACTACTACTTGGTCAACTTGGTGGACAATGACTTCCCACTTGAAAACTGCCTCTGGCAGGTTGTGGATGACACTTTTGAGCTGTTGAATTCTCCAACAGAGCAGTGAAATTCCTCCTCCATCCCTTTTTGTCCTCCTGCCGTCCACTGGCTGCAGGGAGAAAAATGCAGCTCCTCTCAGGATCACGGTGGACCATGCACTCCTAAAATCCACCTCTGCTCAGAGCCAAGTTAGCTCTCTAATCTCTCTACACTACACATTTTTCTATCCTCAGAGCGAAGGCTCCCTGGTCCCTTTTCACTGAGCAGCAGTCAGAACCATCTGAACCTCTGAGCTGAGAATCTAGGCTAAGCTTGAAGGCCAGCTCTGCAGGGTGAAGAGGTGCTAATCATTGCTGTGTTGATTAGAGGTGAAGGAGAACCCTTGCGTGCAGATATGATGATGTTCAGGGGCCTATGGGTTATGCTGCTACAGGACCAAAAACACTCCTCATCAGCAGTGCCTACGGAAGGAAACTATTGCAGTATAGTTACCAATCCTAAAATGAAGTTCAAGCTACTCTTTCATTGCACTCCTAAGATCAGTTATGATCAAGTAGATCTTATCAGACTCTTCATGCTCACTCCAGAAGACAGTTACTTTTTTCTTTTCCTATTTGTCTCCTTTTACTGTATTTCCTATTTGCCTTTTGCTATGAATATGTAAATTTCACTTCTGGGTGAGAATGAGTAGAAATCATAATGCTTCTTTGAATAAGGAGAATAAAATGCATAAAAATGCAAACATCTCTTGTACAAGGTTTATACTCTTCCAACCAACACAAAAGAATAGTGTTTGCAAACTCATCTCAGGCCAGAGCTTTTAAGAAAACAGTTGTTCCTGAAGCAGTTCTGCCAGTATTTCCAATAAGGCCCTTAAAGTATGAACAAGGCTCAGTAGTAGAACAAAACTGCAGAAATCCTACTATTAGCAAGAGCAATCAGCTGCAGCTTTTGGTGCAGTTCTGCAAGGCACAAGAGCTGTGCTCCTCCTTTCCCAATACTTGCAGGAAAAGATACCCTGTCTTCCTTGCCCAAATGCCTATCAGCCTTAGGCTCTGAGTATTGCAATAAGGGGCAGGGGAGGCTAGGACTAGGAGGCTGCTTTGTTACAGTTGCACTAAAGAATCCCACAAACCTACCAGAGGCTAGGAAAAACACTGCCTTGGGGCTGGTCCCAGGGGGATTTCAAGATCCCTGCCAAGCTGCTAGCATCTCTTTCAAACAAGCAAGGAAGAAAGGCCCTTTCCAGCTTCTTCAGACCCTCTCATTATAGCTGTCTGAGCCTGGGCTCATATACCTAGGGTAATTATAGGGCATCAATCACAGGAGCAAGTAATAAGAGGGTTGGGGGTCAGACACGCCTGTCTTGCCTCAGCAAAGCTTTTGGTGCTCAGCTGTTCCCAGCAGGTTTCTTCATCCCCAGTCCATTCAGTACTGAAATGAAGCAGCAGGAAGCAGGCAAAAGCTGGCCACCTACTGGAAACCTTAATGAAGAGCTGATGGATCTGCACAGGGGGAGGAGGAATGGGCCATATGGGAATCCCCTCCAAAGGGAGCAGCAAATCTAAAAATAAAGGCCTGTGCATTCACACCAGCCAGGGATAGTCTAGACTCAGGAATCAGCACGATGAAGGGCTTGAAGGGCAAGCTCCTGCTCATTTCTTTAACATTTGTTTGCTAACTCCCCTGCAGAAGCACCAAGCTCTCACTTTAGAAGAAACACTGAGTAAAGGGAGAACCTGCAAAAGTGGTTTGACCTTTAATCAGAGTTCCAATCAACAAAATCAGGATCAAAATGAGAAATAAATATAACCGTGTAAAAAAAGGAAGCAAGTTTCAGGTTTGTGGCTGTAGACAGGTTCTTTAAAGATAAAGGTTCTTTATCAGGTCTTTAAAGAGAACATTTCACTAGGTACCATCTCTTGCGGGTTGTCCTTTGGTTATGATGCCTGCAGCATTACTTTAATCGTGTGAGCAGTGGTCCATATCCTCTTGACGTCACAGGACCAATGCTTTGTTGTGGAAGCTGGCTGTATCCTCTGCCTGTCCCGAGATGATCTGCTGCAGGCAGCCTCCTTCCACTCAGCAATGTCCTTTGCTCTCCAGCTGGAATGTTGTTAGCTGGCGCCACCTTCCAAATGCCTTTAATAGTAGAGTGGACAAATTAAATATTCAGATTATGCTTGAGGGACTGTAGCCACCCACACAGAATCAGTAATCACAGCTCTTTCTTTGTCTAGCAATGGCCATGCCCTTTACTAGCATGGCCATTTACTGGGAGACTCCTTCCTGTCCCTGTTGGATTACTGTAGAGATCTAGCCCTTTTCAGGAGCAAGGGAAGCATGTGGATCTAGATCCTTAGTTATACACATCACTTCCCAAGCAATAACAGCAATTGCAGATCTTATCAGAACAGTAATCGGTGTGCAGAGCTTAGATGTAAACCTTTTAACCCTTAAGGCAACGCAGCTATTTAGGACTTTATGCCAGACGCTTAGAATCCATAATAAAACAAAAACAGCCACAAATGCTTACGTGGGAGAGTAGGTTCCTGGCTTCCTCCTCCAAAACACTCTGCACCACACAACTTTGCAAGTAGCGTCGTCTCCACGTCTTCCAGGCCTTTTCTATGAGCCGCTGTTTGTCCTGAAAAAGAGAGAGCAAGCAGATTAGGTGAGCTCTGGCAGGCAAACCACATCACTTCCCTTTAGTCCCACCTTGCCCTGGGACCTCTTGAACGACTCTACACCGATAACGAATGAAAGTGACAGCTACCATTGCGCTTGCTGAATTTATCTTCTGCAAACACTGCAATTAGTTAAGGCACAACACCCTGAAGCAAGGTGCCTTGGCCGTGCTATAGCTACAGCTCCTCAGTGACGGTCTCTACACATGCATCACCCTGTCTCATCGACAGGTTAAAGCGCATCTCAGAAAGCCATAGAATATTGGTGTGTTCCACAGATGGCTGGGTCTGAGGGAAAGGTAAGGCCAGATGACTGCCCTTGGTAGACTATGAATATCAGAGGGATTTGTCAGGAGTACAGATGAGGACACAAACTGTAATATTTTCTGTGGACTTAGTAGATAAGCTACACAAATCACCCTGAGTCCCACCTTCCCATGTGTAAAATAAGGCAAAGCAAAAACAAATATATGATTATGCCAGCATGCCACATTGGCATTTCAAAGAGAAAGGTGGTACAAGTAGCCAAAGCAGGAGACCAGCATTTCCAGTGCATCCTGGTCTCACCTGGGGTCTCACATCCTAGGNTAAGGCAAAGCAAAAACAAATATATGATGCCAAATTATGCCAGAATGCCACACTGGCATTTCAAAGAGAAAGGTGGCACAAGTAGCCAAAGCAGGAGACCAGGATTTCCAGTGCATCCTGGTCTCACCTCCTAGAGCATGTGCAAGGCTGCAAGCAGAGCAGGCTTGCCTGATAACACGAGACACTCACCAGCTCCCGCACTAGCAGTGCCACGCTGCTGGCCTCCTTCCACTGCTGCCATGCCCTTGCCAGACAGCGCAGCCTCCTGCCACGCTGGCACTGGCGCAGCATCACTCTGTGATGCCACCACCTCAGATACTTCCTCCTGGAGGCAAAAAGGGAAGAGAAGCTTGGTCAGCCCAAGAGATCCATGAGGGACTCCTTCCCTGACCACATCAGCACTGGAAGAGAAAGTCCAGAGCTTTCCACTCGGCTTACCCAAGCCATTTCTTCTCTGGCTCCTCAGAGCCCACCTTGCAGTTGTTCTCCTGGATTGTGGCATGTGCAGGCATGACTTCCAGTACACCAGGTCTCTCCGCCAGCTGGTGGAGAGGCTGCCTTTCCACTCTGCCTTCATTTCTGTAAATCATCAGCCAGTGGTGAATGGCACTGGGAAAAAGCCTCAAGCGGGCAGCTGGTACTGGCAGTGAACCATTTTCTCTGCATCCTCTCTTCTCTATAAAAGAAAGAAATCACACACAGGCTAACAGGGCAGCTAGGGATCAGAGCTTATCCTGGGCCCTTATCCTTTGGCTTCCAAAGTCAGATGCAGCTCTCAGTCCCGCTNCACACAGGCTAACAGGGCAGCAGATCAGAGCTTATCCTGGGCCCTTATCCTTTGGCTTCCAAAGTCTCTCAAAGTGGCAGCTCTCAAAGTCCCGCTGCCACAAGCACCTTGCTCACAGAGAAGCTTCAGCCATTTGTGACTAGGGAACACTATTCCCCTTCTCACACTCACTCCCCACATGCCCCAGAGAAAGAGGGCAAATTTTCTTACTCATGGACCATGACAGAGCCATCTTCCTGATCTTCCTAGCTCCTATCAGGGTACTGCACTGCCGGAAGCACTGGGAGAAGGCAGCTGCTTTTGTCCAGTAGTTGCAGGCCTGAAAATAGAGTTAACAGACCTATCCTGAAAACTAGACACACACACACATACACACAGTAGCCTTACAGATAATGAACATTCATACCCCTGCAAGCGGCTCAATATGCTAGACCTTCGGTCAGAAATCGCACTGCTGAGATGCCAACAGAATTGAATCAGCCCTTCCTAGTCAATTGGCTTCTTACTAGCTGTGAGCCTTTTGAAAAGGGCTGCAACTCTGACTGCTCCATCTGCTCTCCAGGGACAGTCATCATCCCATCGCAATTTAGAGCAAAAACTTTAAATGTTCCATTCCCTAATGCTTTATTTCAGATTGTTGCTGCAATCAGCTCCAGAATTTTGCAATGAGGTTGTGCATGTAGCCTGTAAAGATTTCAAAGCAGACAGACTGCTTAGAGAGACTAAGTAGTCACCTCAGGTGCCTTGTCAATGTATCTCAATGCCCAGAGACCCAACTGTGGTCCTCACAAGAGAGCAGAGAGTTGTCTCTCTTGGCTCTCCTTACCTGTTCCATGGTGGCCACAGAACCTAGGCGCAAGGCTTTCTGTCCCCTTGAGGCCAATCGCCAGCGCTGATAGGCTTTGGCCTGACAAAGTGCCTGCTGCTTGTGGCTCCCCTCTCCCAGCAACTGCTGTTTAGCTCTCAGGAATTCCAGCCTCCACTGGGCAAAGCTCACTGCTAGGAGACGGTGCTCTCTGGCACTCTCAAAACAAGAAAGGGCTTCACGCTGCCTCAGCCTAAAGGCAGTGACATGGGACCAGGTGATTAGGCACCTGAAAAACAACACACAAAGGAACAGCAGATGCTTGAAGTCACATTTCTGTATCTGCGCTGAACAGACTACAAAATTCTACCTTTTACTCCCTACTTTGCAGTGTTACATCTAATTGGTCAGAAAAATTAAAAGAGCATTCAAATCAGCAAGAACAAAGACTGTTCCTGTTACTCCTTCCACAATCAATATTTATCTCTTTGTGCTGTTAACACTTCTAAAGGACAAAATATTGGAAAAATCCAAACTCTTAGATTACAGTTGCTTTCCACTAAGAAATTCCTCTCATTTTACTTCAGAACTTCAGAATCCCAGCACTGCTGGCTCTTAATTTCTCAAAGCCTTGGAGTATGACTGCTTCAGTCTGGGCATTTTAGCATTTCTCCTCCTCAAGGGCTTCTGCAAACTGAACGTAATGTTATAATAGGCTCTGTTCTGCCCATAAAATAAATGCTTTTCTCAGCATTTCCTGCCACTATACACAGATCTCTCAGAGAAGAGAAAGGAAAATCTGACATTAAAACAGTCAGTCTTTGATATTTCTTTGTGCCAGTAGCTGATCTGTAAGATGAAGTGAGGAAAGCTTCTGTGAGGAGGGCTTTTCCTTATGTGAATCGTGAAAATCTGCTTCAGCACAGAACCTAGCTGACATATATATAACAAGGGCTTGCCTACATAAGATATGTGACTAGAATAACACAGAAGCTCTGCGTAGACAATTTTATTCCAAATTTAATGACTACAAAAAGATTATTAACAGCACTGTAAATTTTCACCCACAACAACTTCTCTACATAGGCCAGCTCTTACAGGCTGATGTACAGGTCAGGTTTACTCTAAACCCCAGAAGCCAATCTGCTTTTAACTCCCAGCTTTTCCTTTTTGTTTCTTGTCCCAGATGGACTTTCATTATGCAAATCATCCCACTGCACCAGAGGGCAGAAGTGTAAATATCCTCTGCCTGGCAGGCCTCTCTGAAGATCAAGGGGATCTATTGCAGGTTGCCCTAGCATGAAAAATGCCCCCCTCAGAAGAGACAGGGCTCAGCCTGTACCACATCCAGGTGAGAAATTAGAAGTGCCCTCTCATCAAAGGAACACTCTCGAGCAAGATTAATGGTGGAGACCCACTCTACAGGAAGAAGCAAAAGCAAGGACTTTTCTGAAACACCATTCCCATCAGGGTGCCACCACACAGACTGATTTAGAGAAGAAAGTGCAGCTGGGTGGGGTGAGTACACAATGTAACCATCATGGCCACTGAAATTTCAGTGTTTCTAGTTGCTTTTTCCTCTGCAAATCTTTCTCTTCTCTTTGGCTGAACCTGCAATTCAGAAGGAAATCTACTAGGGCCAAACCTGCACTTCTCTAATCTTAAAAGAATCCCTAGCATAAATCATACTACTCAATCTTATCCTCCCTAGAAATCTCAAGGAAAATCTCCCGAATGCTGTTTCTGGTTCACTATACCTGGGCAGTTCACTGCTTTACAGACAAACAGCAGGCTCATACAGTAGGAAACAAAACCAAAACAAAAGATACAGATTTCAGTGAGAAAGGAAGTGAACAGCAGCTAAGAGATAAACAAGGATGATAAAGATTGGCAGCAGAAATCTTGCTGTTCTGATCAAACTCCTGAACCATAACATGAGACTCCAGAACATGCTACTGCTTTACCTATAGTGTAGGTAATACTGTGGTGCATTGAGTATCATGATTCACTCTTCACAGGCTTTACTGAATATTGTTTGTGGGTTTTTTTTGTTTGTTTGTTTGTTTTTCCCCTAGAAGTATATTTAACTCAAATTTTCCCATTAGCTTAAACAAAACCCAGCAAACCTGTGCAGTAGAATACGTTCCCAGAATAAAGCAGCATTTCTCTGCTTCTTTATTTGGCAAGACCATGTCCGCATGACCAATCTCTTCTTCTCCTGGCAGCTGTGTTGAGCCCATTGCTGCTGCAGCTGTCTCATGGTCCGATTCCCTGGGAGAAAATACAGATGAGCAGTGCACAGAGCTATTACCACAAGCAGGACTTTCTCCTCTCCAACAATTACTGTAACACCCCTCTCCTATAGACTCAAGTGTTATGGGATGGGGTAACTCACTTTGCCAGCTGGAATGCCAGTGCCACAAAGCGTCAGCAGCTCTCTGGTGGACGTGACACCTGAATCTCCGGTCAGCTTCAACTTTCTGGTACAGTCTCTTCTTCCACAAATTGAAAACCATTTGACAGCAGTGGATGTGATGATTTATAGATGCTGCTGCTTTTCGGTTCTTAGTCTCCACAACCCAGTGGTGCCAGCTGAGAAATGGTCTGAGGACAAGGATCATTGCAGTGACTGTAGGAACAACTTACACAGATTCACACCCTTATAACTGAAGCCTTAATAAACAGGAGACTTTGGGAAATACTTTGAAAGGGGAACGAGGCTATTTCAGTTGGTAGAGAGTTACCAGGGATTATAATCAGCATTGCTGGGCTTGGCCTAGTTTGTGAGGCATCTCAACAAACCAGACTGATTGTGTTCACATATAATTTTAAGGCAGCAACAGCCAAAATAATGAGCTGCAGAACTCCCAGCTGAAAATGGAAAAAAAAAAGACAGCTAGAGGAAGACTTTGGAGAAAGCAAACATAGAGCTTCCAAAACAGACAGCTTTAGGAAGACTCTGGAAAGCAGACTGCCTACCGAGAGAGCTGAATAAGTCTGCAGTACTGCTGGGCCTTCACAAGCTGCTGAGTTCGAGATGACCAGATGAAGAAGTACCTCTGTAGGAAGCATTTCTGTGCTTGTTGCCAGTAACGCTTTACCTCCTTGTCCAAACTGCAGTCCTGTAATCCAGCAAAGCAGAAATGGCCCTGACCTTCTTCTTAGACACAGTCAATCCACTCAGCTCAACCCTTTTTCCTTGATCTTATGGCTTTCATAGCTGTGACACTGGGCTCCTGTTGCTAACCCATATGCACCACATTTACACATGGACATGAGGATGTAACACATCCCCTTTAAATCCTCGACACATGGTCCTTTAATTGGCATTTAGCTGGCATGTAGTAGAAAAGAGTTGCCTTGATAACTTTGATAACTACCTCAATCTCCCAAACCTTCTCTCTGAACCCACAGAAAGTACAATGTGAGATACCACATCCTGTTCCACTAAACCCCAAAGGCTCTTCTCTAAATTGTGCTATGCAAAAAAATCATTTGTACATTTTCATTCACAACACCACTTTTCATCCTCACCTCTTCCCATGCAGAAGAACTGGCAAGAGGCTGGACATTACTGCCTGGAGTATGCAGTGCCAAGGACTGAAACTGTCTTCCCACAAAGCAATTTCCTCTGCAATACAAAAATATCAGGTTGCTCAAACATCAGGCAGAGAAGGGAGAGAAAACAGAGGGAAAAAATATGTGCAAGAATTCTGGAAAATAACATGAGTTACTAATCAGAAGAAAGGAATTCAGCCAGACCAAACAAGGAGTCACTTCCTGGAGTGTCCCAAGGAACTAATCTACAACTCACCCCGATCTAGGACTCTGTGGAGGAAACGATGCCGGCAAGCAGAGCTCGCCATCCAGCTCGTCTGGTAGCTCTGTGCATTGATGTAGTTGCAGTAAAGAACTGTAATAGGGCATTTGTGTGACATCCTCAGCAGTCAGAATGGAAGAGAAGCTCTGCCGGCTGCTGTCACTAGGACTATATTCCTGCAAGCATGGAGGAGAAAACAAAACAAAACAAACACACAGTCACTTTAGTGTCCTTACAATGAAATCACTCAGGTAACAGCTCTGACCATGTCATTTATTCCCCTTTTCTGCAAGATTCAGGAAAATTCATGGTGCATCCAAAGGAACTGCACTGTAGCAAGGGTGGTTCTGGATTGCAAACACAGATTTGATGGGAAGCAAGTGCACAAAAGAACCTCACCAGCTTGGTGTTTCCCATTATGCCTCTTCACTAAACAATGAAATTGAAAGGGCACAGATGGAAATAACTATCAAATGCTTCTGGTGACATTTTAATTTTTGGACCCCACAGGGTCAAGCTTTTGAAGTTTAAAAGCTACGTGCAATTTATTAATGTCAATAACCTGTCAAAGCAGAAATGTTTCCCTGGAAGGAGAAAAAAAAAAAAAAAAGGTAACAATTTGATACTTCAGATCTGTCTGATTCTGCATCAATACCTCCTTACCTTTTCCAAAGAGCTTTGAGAAGCAAAAGTAGCTGGAGCACTGCTGTGGAAGCCAGAAGATGTTGAGAGGTCCTCAGAAACTAGCAAGGCAAGAGGATCTTTTTGAACATCCTTGGCAGAGTGCTTAGGACTTTGTTTAATTGTCTTCACCATGAGAAACATTTGGTGCCACAATCTCAGAGCTTCTCTCAGCCGACACTGCTGCAAAGCCTGAGAGAAAGAACTAAGAGAGGAGGAGAAATTGAGATGGCAAAGTGTTGGAAAAGGAATACCACAGAAGGATGCTAGCACAGACACGATGGAGAGGTAAGAGGGATTCTTCCAGAAGGACGAGGAAAGGAAGCAAATAAAACCAAGGAGGGCAGGGCTCCAAGAATTGGCCCTTCTTCACTCACTCAGCTCTCTGGTACTCGCAGAACCTCGTTTTCCACAGCAGAAATACCCTCTGGAGTTTCACCTTTTGGTAGAGGTCATTAAGAGAGTAGCCGGCCTTCTCAGGAAAACACCTCGTGACAGTCCACCATGGCTGAGCTTCACATGTCTTTGTCGCAGTCTGGTCAGCTACTGACCTGATAGTTGACCCTTAACCAGTCACAGAGAGTGACAAGAGACACAGTTGTCAAGGAAAATTCCTCAGAAATTCAACTCAGTCCAAACCCACAATAGATTCCTTTCAAAGTTTTAAAAGCTTTCTGCTAGGTTTATGAGACAAAGAGACAAACCTGCCTATAACTTCGTTGATTCATCCACAATGTTTGAACTTCTGCCCCCACCCGAGTTGACTAGTACCAGGTATACTACCTGAGCCTCTTTGTTCACATGATTTGCAATTCATCATACAAGAGGAGAAGGGAGGCAAGAAGCTTAAACACCTCCAAATCTTATATCCTGCTCAGATCCTGAGTTGCTCACCATAATCCTGACTCCACCTCAGGATGAAGAGGTTTACTATCGTCTGCTTATCGTTCTTCCTGACGTGCAACATCTGAACCCACTGCTGAAAGTATTTCCTCAGCAAACCTGCTCTGTGTTGGGCCAGGTTACACCTGTTATGTGCCTTCTGCTTAACAGACTCCTTCCATGCATTAAAGCATCTGAGGGAAAAAATAAATAAATAAACAAACAAACAAACATGCTATATCACTAATTTTCTTTAGGGCTTTGGCTTTTGAATACCTTAAATCAATTTTCTACTGCCACTAATTTAACACGTGTCTGTTAAGAGACCTTTCCACCTAAAAGCAATAGGACCATGTTTCCATTCAGTTTGTAATCAAAAAACTTTGTATTTCCCAAATTCCCAAAATTCTCATGGTTCTATCCATTTCATCTTTATTAACCCCTAAAACTGAAGAAAAGAGTGTCTTAAAGAGTGAGCAACGCATCACTGTGAGCTGCCCGTGTCATTCACTCTTAGGGCTCGCATAGCAAACAGACTATTCATAGTAAAAATACACCTTAACATCTTACCGAAAAACCAAATTTCTTTGGATCCAAGTTGTCAATGCTAAAATCTTTTCTATTTCCAAGCACCGAGAACGCCACATCTGGAAAGTGTTTCGTAGCAGCTTTTTTTTCAGCAGGGCTTGGGCTTCCTCCAACCTGGCTTCCTCTTTGCTCAGCAGCTCCTTCTGCAGGCGCCACAATCTGAAAGCTGCTGTGTTACAGGGCGTAAAGAGATTTGCAGGAAGAGAAATAACTTAGAAGAACTTTGAATAGCTTAGTGTCACACAGCAAACACCCTTGGCTGAACTCCAAATGTCAGAAAAGGGGCTTTTAAGGGAGGTAGCTCACATTACTGGAGCAACAGCACCTGCTGCAGCTGAATTCTTAAAAGGAGCAAGACAAGTGTATTACACAGAAGGTAAGCTGCCCTCCACCAGCATAGATACTGTCCAGCACTTTGCAGGATCAGGTTCTGAAAGAATAAAAACTAGACACTAACCAAGAATTATGGTGAAAAAGTGATTCCCACCAAGCTGTTCCAAGGCTGCAGAGCATGTGCTTACCAGCTAGCCGTCTCATATCCCTGATAGCTTGAGCTCTCCAGCAGAAATCATCTCCTCTTTGCCTGCGATGCAGTTGTGTCCATAGTTCTCCCTCCACCCTGAAAGAGTCAGGTGCTTTAACCTCCACCTGCCTGAGCAGCACACACAGAACAGAATCCAGAACCACCACCTCCACAGTTCTTGTTCTCCTGCTTTCAGAACCAGAAGAATCAAACCTTCTTTTCTTTTGACACATCCACTGCCCTGCTAAAAACTGTAGTAGTGCCTCATTCCAATCTCATTTACACTTGTTTCCCATATACAGGTCACAGCTGAATTCAAGAAATAGTACAGGAGTATTTCTGTCACCCAAATCAGACAGAAAATAGTAATGCACAGAAACTCTGAAATAGGACTTTTCAGTTGCTAAATCTCGCAGTGGTTATCTGTAGCAATACATTCTCCCAAAGAAAAAGAAAAAAACTCTTAGCTTACCTACAAGCCTGCTCAGCTTCCTTCAAGCATCCTACAGTAAACTGGTGCTGAGCTGCGGTTGAGGTTGTCATAGTTGCTAATCTTCCTACTCCAGAAAAATCCACCGATAAACTTTGAGCATAAGAATATGGCTCAGGTTGCAGAGTTTGCTTCTTGCTCTGTTTTGCCAGAGCTTCCTTCCACTGAAGAAGGAACCACAGTTAGAACAAACTGGAAAACACTAGTACAATCACTGATTTTCACACAGGCTACTCCTCCTTCCTCCCTACCCCAACATCTTTGCCTTCTTCAGCTGCACAGCAGAATAATGATGGCATCTCTCCTAATGTCCCCATCCCATCCTCACCCTGCGGAAGGTGACAGCCAGCAGAGCTGAGGTGTGTTTCCGCTGGGCTGTCTCCAGCTGCATCCTCCTCAGGTGCACAGCCCACTGCAAAGCACCAAGGCCCTTCCTAAGAAGTTGCTGTCTGTGAAGCTGCCTGGCTGCAGCTCTTTTGCACAAGACGTGGCTTTTCCAAGCTTGGAAACACCTAGTTAGTGCTTGTCTATCACATAAGTTCTGGAAACTAAAAGAGAAAAAGACAGGATTGAGCTCCAGTAACAGCAAGTAAAGCTAAACATAGCCAGGAGGTGGCAACCAGAGTCCAGCCATCAAGTTGCAAAGAACTACTTCAAATTGTTCTCTCTCAAAACTGAAGGGTCTTCAGCCTCACACCAAATTAAGGCCTCTCTGTTGCTAAATTGGTAGCAATCTCATGTCTTTTCCACGGGTCACATTTTTGAACCCCATCTCATGTATAAGCCTCGTTCTTGCTCTTCACTGACTATGCAACCAAAAAGTTGGAAATCACTGCATTGAAAAGTAGCATTTATGATAACTTTCCATTGCTAGTGCTAATAACACCCAAAGTTGAATTTGGAAGGTAAATATAAATGATAAACTACTTTTTAGTGCATGCTCCATTTTATGTGGCAACCCATGAAAAACAAAGGGATGATGCTCATGAGCCAACCATTATAGAATAACATAGGTTAACTCCTAGAACCAAACGTCCTGCAAAACTTCGCTCCTTAACCCCTTTCAAACGCTTTTCCCCCTCTGACACTACCTGCACATAAACACATAGATTTCTTTTACCTTTGTTCATCCCCCTTCACAGACCAGAAGCTGCTCTCCAACATCTGCAGAGAGAAGACAGTAATACACACAGCTATTCACACCATGCCAATAAAGGACCTGTCTGTGCCCAGCATGGCAAATCACTCTGGCTGGAGATCAAACAGACCAACCTCAGGTTGGACATTGTGCTAGGTACCTTGACTCTGCCTCCCCCTTCACCCCCCATCTCTTTGCTCTGGGAATCGTCTTACACACTTCAGACATGGAAAAGCACAAAACAAGAATCTCATGGCCCTGCAACAATTCGCAGAAAAAATTAGTTTAATGTTTCCCTTACGCACATAGGTCTTGGGAATGTAAATGCCTAGTGAACATGCTAATTTTTGAGAAGCAGCATGTGAGAAAAAGATGCGTGCATTGGAGAAGGGATTCTGACCATTCAGAGGCAGGAAACTATAGAGTGAGCAGTCCCATTACTGCTGTACCGCAACTCTGCACCTCTAGTAAGACATGGAGCTGCCAAGGAGGATGCTATGCAGTGAGCACACCCTCACCTCGCTGGACACAGTTTCCTGTGTCTGGCTGCCTTCTTCACAGCCCTGTGGTTTGCTGGCAATCCTCTCCACAGAAGGCCCTTCAGACTGGTTCACATTGCTGTCAGGTTCCCAGTTCCTCGCGCTATGCTGGCGGGAGGGTTTGTTTCTCCCTCCTTCTCTGCTCACATTCACACTATATATGTCAGAAAATTCACCAAAGACTGTTTCAACCTGAATGCTGAAAGGGCTGGACTTGCTGCTGTCCACCACAGCCATTCTTCTGGCTGCTTGCAATTGAGAGTCACACACCTCTTCCAACTCTTTGCTGGACTCACCATGAGGTTCAGAAGTGCTGACTTGTACAGATTTAATACTAAGCTGCTGGACTGACCCAAACTCTCTATCTCCAGAAGGAGAAGTGACTCTCATGCACATTTCCCCTGGAGACCTATGCATGGCTACACCAACATTCATCTGAGCACCCTCAAACTGTGTTTCCAGTGACACCTGCAGACCTTCTGGATATAAGCTGGATGGAAACCTTTTTTTCCAAGATACAGCACGTAGGGGTGCCCCATCAAAATTCTTTTCTCCTTTAAATCTCTTTTCAGGAGAATGATCTTTTTTGTGAACATAAAGACCTCCAGTTTCCAGAGCTGGCTTTGCCTGGGACTGGTGTCTGAAACAAGGGGAGCAATTATAGGAAGAACCTGCTTCTGCATCCACCAGCCTGGCAGAGCCCACCGCAGCAGAGAGGGTTTCTCGCTGGATGTTGCCTGAAAGTTTGGTTCTCCATGTGTGTGAGTCAGTATGTCCGTATCTGTGAGAGACAGAGGCAGGTTCAGCACAACCAAAGTCCCTTGGCACTGCACTGAGGCTCCAGTCTTTAGCAAATGGGACACCCCATTTCAGTCTTGCCTGAGCAGCACGGGTACTTACTCCAGCTAGCTGCTCTCCTGTGCTCAGGATATCACGAGCTGAATCATCAGGAGCAAAGCACAGGTTGCCATTCACTGGAGAAGATGAGGGCTCCAGGGGGAGAGAGCCCCATATCCCCATCCAAACAGTTTCTTGTTTAAGCTTCTGGATTGAACAGTGCAAGCTGGCAGAAGTCTGTGAGGACTCCAAAAGAGACTGAAGGGAGGCAGAATTACGAAAAGACTCTGCCAGACTAGATGGTCTGAGATCTCCCAAGGAAAGGGCTGAGGCACTACAAAAAGAGCTCACACTTTCCCTAGAGCACCTTAAAGAGAGATGCTCCGCTGATTTGTTCCCAAGAAGGGGATCTACAGTATGAGATGGTAAATGTGAAGGGTTTCCATGAGCCATGCAAGAAGCAGCAAAAGACCAGCACTGTTGCTTTTCCACTGGATATTCACTGTTTTTGTTCCTTCTTTCTGAAAAACGGCAATTAGAACATACGGAGCAGCAAACACCTTCCTTTGCTTTCCGATGGTGTTGCTGAGGGAGGCAAATGCTCTCATTCCCTCTTCCTTCTAAACTATCAGCATAAAGGTAAGAGGGTCTCTGAGGAAGATCCACAGAAGGGAGTGCTGACAAAGCGAGACAGGGAGTCCTATAAGCCAAATCCTCAGAGCTGTGCTGCTGCAGTCTTGAGCAGAGATTATTCTGCTGTTGGAAGCAGGAATTGGAGAGCTGGCTGGTGGTGTCCCGAAGCGTCTGAGAAGGACAGGGAAGATTAGTCTGTATCAGCTTGGGATTTCTCTTCCCAGCTGGCAGAGGTGCGGTACACAGCCGGCCCTGTCCTGCTCTCTGGCTGTGATCTACACTGAATGCAGCAGGCTCAAGACAGTGATGAGAAATGTCTACTCGACTTCCAGCACTCAAAAACAGATCAACATTCACATTCTTCTGAACATTTCTTTGCTCTGAAGAAAAACAAAAAGAAAAATAAACAATGGAGCATGCACATTCCTCATCACATCTTGCATAGCTTTCCAAAGACCTTGGGAATTCTTATAAATCTTGTCTCCAACCCACGAGCTTCTGCTCTGAATGTATAATGAAAATTAGGTGTCCCTGCTTGAGACGGGGGAATTGGACTAGATAATCTCTAGAGGTCCCTTCCAACCTCAACCATTCTGTGATTCTGTGAAAATTACTCTTTTCCTGTTTCTCAGTAATCATATCTGGCAGGGTAGGATTGATTAAAGGGGACAACCTTTGTTCTCAACAGCAAGTCTAGAAAAGAAAGACTTTCAGCATTATGTTGTCACCTGCAGCCTCCCAAAGAGCTTCCTGTTCTCCTCCTGCCAAGACCCAGGAGTCCATAGCTGCTTTTCCAGAATACTTTATACCTAGCTAGGTCTACACAGGGATTTATGTGTGTATTTATGTATATACATCAATTCAGAATACAGATTCTTAAGTTGCTGCTAACAGACAAGCACAATTCAAGGGAACTGTGCTTTCATTTCCCAAAATTTTAAAGGCGAGTTGGCAATCATTCTATCCTTCTATTCCATTTCCTTTTTAATATCTGCTAGGATTTAACGCTGTTGCTCCTCTTTTTCTTAACTCACTGATCAGTGGAGATCAGAAATTGCCTGTTCACTGCTACCTAGTAACATCAACACGGTACTCATCAGAGAAGAAACTGAAGAGAAGCTAAGAACCACTTAGACAATTGGATTGTTTAAAAAAAAAAAAAAGACAGCAATAAATTCAAGCTGGAAAATGGTGTTGTGAAAGATAAACACACCTACCGTCTCAAAAAAACTAGTCATTTTTTTCAAACATACTTGAATAGCAAAAGGCCTTCTTTTAAAATTGTCTTCTGTTTCCAACCTTTTGTTCTCTATAAAAACATCTGAACTAGGTTCAGTTCTCCCTGCAAATGCAAATGACCTTCTTGTCTTCAAATTAAAACTCTGTCAGTAATCACCGCAAATGGAGGAGCAGGCTCAGTTACTGAGGTGACAGGAGACAGTCATGCAGTGTTGCGGTTACCCTTGGGAATGGCTGTAGCTGTCTTTCATACATCATTAAATATATTATCTATTGAAAGATCGTGTTATTTTTTTTCCATACAATTCAAAATTGACATTTAAAATGTGAGACTTTCAAGAGCTTTGCTGCTTTCTTCAGCATGTCTATCTTTCCAAGAGGTTTCTAGGATTATTTTAGGACTTGTTCTTCACTTGACTCATTCCTAATTTCAGGTCTCATTTAGATGGGAAAGGGACAGCATCCTTGGAAAATTTATTCACCTTTCTGAAATCACCATTCAGAACTTTGAGGCAATCACGTTTAAGCAGTGGTTCATCTTACTCAAAAGGCAATGGGATCGTAAAAAGTCTTTTTTTCTGAGGCCAAAGGAGATATTTAAGAATTTGCAAATTGCAAAATCCATGAGCAATGGATTTTATATTAGCTTTTATATTCCCAACTAAAACACTTCTTTAACATGTTTGTTATTTACATTTTGCAGCACATTGCTAATGCATTCAAACACAGAAATAAGTCCAATTAAATTAACAAAAATGAAACTGGTGAAAGTACTTCTGTTGTAAGCAAAAGGAAGTAAATAGCACAGTCTCTGAAAAGTAAACCAACAACGTCTTCTGAGTGAATGAAATTTAGCATTATGCTATCAATAACAGATAGATAATGAACACAAGCAGCACGCAGGCAAAGCTGCCCTTCCCATCCGTGCAAACCAACACAGACCAATCTCACATTTCAAGCTGAGACCAATGATTTGGCAATGAATATGCTACAAGGAACGTAAGAAACAGTGCTTTTTACCCGATGTTGAATCTTAAAAACGGAACCATCAATTACTATCATGACATACTTGGTCTCTAGCCTCATATTCTCCAGTTGAAACTAGAGAGTATATACAAATCCTCTCCCCCTAACTGGACAGGGAGTAGTTTCTGCCCCAGCAGCTGGCTCAGGAACAGCTATGAAGGAGCATCCTTTACGCACGCCTGCCAAGAGCCAGACAGTGCCACAGGATGTGGTGGAAGTGGTGCCAAGGAGAGCACCATTCCCCTGCAGGCTGAGCCTAGGGGAGCTGTTTCAGGACTGCTCTCAGCTGGCATCGCTGGCGAATGCGCTGTGCGCCCCCAGTGCATCATCCCATCATCATCCCATCCCAATTCACAGCAAGCCACACGCTCTCCGGGGTGCTCACGCACCTCTCCTGGCAGTTACTCACTCCAATCACCGTCATCGGACATGCTGCTCACTCCAGCCAAAACCTCTGGGACCGGACGGACATCTCTTTGTGTCTCTGAGCGCAAGGCAAACCTGCAGCTTTGTTCCCCGTTAATGCCCCAACCCCAGCAATGAGCTCATTCCAGCTGGGTCACCGTAAGCAGCTTATCCCCTATGATTAGCAACACCGCCTGTCACTGGGGCTGCAGATGGCCAGAGGAAAGCAGCTCTCACCCATGGCTAATTAAAGCCGCATCCTCAAGACAGCCCAGATGACGTGGAACCCAGCAGGCTGGGGCGCTTTCCCCATGCTGTCCCACCAGCGTACCTGCAAAGGGCAGGCCTTTACCTCCTCCAGGGCAGCGCCTCAGGCGAGGGGGGACATTTTCCTTCATCTCACCCGCTCTGCGGCCCAAACTCGCCATGATGTTCCGCAGCAGAGCGCCAGGCAGAAGAGCTCGCCGCCCAGGGCCACCCTCTAAACAGCGGCGACAACCCTCAGCCCCAGACTGGCTGCAAGGGGTGATGCCCTTCAGTGGTTCACCAGGACTGCGGTGCCCTCACGGATCTCCAGGGAGCGCTACCCCCACCACGACCGTTAGAAACCTTTAGCGCGACCGTTAGGAACCGTTAGGGCGACCGTTAGGAACCGTTAGCGCGGCCGCTAGCGGCGCGCACAAGCCCCGCCCACAAGCCGCACGCGCCCCCTCAGGGGCAGGGGAGAGGCAGCAACCGAAGTAGGTGCAGACTTTTCATTTATTATATAATTCTCCTGTTATTAATTTAATTCTTAAAAAAAAACTATTATTAATTTCTCATTTTGGAGGCATCGGCTCAGTCAAGCAATTGGCAGATTAAAATCGCGCCACAGGATCACACCTGCCGCACGCCCAGCGGAGGAGCCCCCACTGCGAGGCTGAAAGGGGAGCCCGGTGGGGATGTGTGGTGGCCGTCCTCAGGCATGGCAGCAGGCTTAATGAACCCCCGTGGGCCGTGCTACATCAGGTAGGGATCCATACACACGTCGGCACTCGCCTTAAACCCTATCTAAACAGCACCTCTCCTCCAGAAAGAAAAATCAGTCATTAAAAGCCAGGAGAGAGGCCAGGTTTTTGTCATCACTTCTCTGATTTACTGCCCCAAACTGGCATCCTTAATTCATCAACTCCTTTGCCCTGCTTGGATCCTCCAAGCTGTGAGATCCGTTGAATTCTGTGTGCGCAGCAAATAAGCTAAACAGGCATCTACAGATTTTGTAGTATCTTTTGCAATGGAAAATGTCTGGGAAAGCCTCATGAAGGCCTCTATGGTTGGAATCAATGATCTGCAGGTCTTTCCAACCATAATGATCCTGTAATGATTCTATGAGTTGCACCTTCATGACCATGCAACTCTCCCCAAAGCATTACATTTACAATGTGTGGTTCACAGCATCCCGCAGGTCTGTTCAAATGCATTATTCAGGGATCAGTACTGTCACTGTACATTTCTGTAGAGCTGAAAAGACCTAAAGAAACATTAACTAAACATAAAAGTCTGTACTAACACAAACTTCCGCCTACCTAATCTTCATTCTTCCCCATCTGATCACTGGTCCTCTTCTCTACTGCATGGCAGTCTGTGCCAGCAGTCAAGTGCAAAAATGAACGCACAACACTCAGAAATGAATCAGACTATTGCAATTCTATGGCATTTAAAATATGCTTGGTGAAAGCAGGAATGATGATGGTTCAGGTACAGCAGCAGAGCAAAAGATCACTGCACTGCTTGTGTAATGGTTAAAGCACCTTTTCATGTTTAATGTATGAAACTCAGTGTGGGAGAAAAATGGTTGTTTTTCAACATGCAAATATCATGGTTCTAGAGCTTAGAGCAAAGTTAATAGGAACTCATGGTCACTGAAGAGTTAATGAAGCAGCAGTCTTGTCAGGGAAATGCAACTGTAGTATAACAGATGTATAATTTAAATGTCAGCCTGGTTCAGAAAAAAACATACATCTTCCCAGCACTATTGTTTTTACTCTGCCAATGTTCACATGCTCTTTTTCTTCTAAGGAAACCTCTTGGGATACCTTTTCATTTTAACAATCTTAATTTACTAGTCCATCTTCACTGCCCATGCTCTGCTATGCAGGATCCTCTAGTTTTCTGAGTCAAGCTTAAGCTAAAACCCATTGAAACCCTGTAGACCTCCTCCTGTAACTACTCTCCCAGACTCCCCAACTATAGTTGCAACTTATCAGAGATAATCAACATTTTCAAACAAGATATAAGTGACCAGTAATTTTTTTAAACACAGAAGAACTGTGTTTATTTTATAGTTTTCTTAGAAAAAATGTAACATTTCAAGTTCTGTTAAGACAGGCAGCTGAAGGCAAAAAGACATTTCAAGGCACAGTATCTGCAACCTAAATTTAACAGTCATTTTAAGGACATCCTAATATCCTGAGAGATAGTCATTTTGCATATAAGCAACAGTGAATAAACCTGGAAGGCACTGGAAGCACAAGCAACATCCTGGCCCAGTAAGAGTTTTCTACACCAACCGCAGCTGCGTGCAAACCACCAGTTAGCATGGGGATTTCTCAACATAAAGCTCAGTCAAATAATATGGTTAAAACCAGTTCTCCAGAACTCCCAGATGTTTCCTGGAGATGTATTCTTCATAAAAGCAGGTTAAACTCCTGTGTTTTTTGAAAGCAGACCATGAGTCTTTTAAAGACAGCTTATCTGGCAATATTTTGAGTGATTCCCTTACTTAGAAGGAAGGGCACACCCAGTACAAGACATGGTAGAATGCGGAAAGGGCTTCCGCTCACAGAGACAGAGAAGGGATTTAGGGGGAGGGAGACAGGAGCATACACTGTGGTTACAAAGAGTCACAGCACTTAGCATGGCATCTCTGAGATCTTCTGTAGGAACGCATCTGCCTAACCTTCAGGAAGGCAGGAGAAAGGAAAATCAGATCCTCTCCTGTTTGGCCAGTACCAGGTCTTGCTCCAGCAGAACAGACATGGGAAGAGGGTAAGGCTGGACTGGGCAGGGGAGCAGTTGTTGCAGGTCCAGACGAGGGCCTCAGTACGGCTGCTGAGGTGACTTGCTTGCTTCAGGCCACTGCGGCGAGGCATCCTGGCGATCGATTTGCTCATAGCTGCTTCGGTCCTGACCTGCACGGATGAGGCCTGAATGGAGACAGAAAAGAGTAAGCTTGATAAATAAATAAATAAAGGAAAAGCACAAGAGCTGAGTCCCCTAGAAAAAAAAAAAAAAACACAAGAGCTCAGCACCGCACCACATAAGCTGCTCTCCCAGCTCCCCCGCACTGGTGTTCTGTGACCCTCACTATTCAGGCAGAAGTGAGGGAGGCAGAAGGTAACAGAACTCATCCTCAAGGCAAAGACAAAAGAATTGGGGTGCTTTGGAGCATACCCCTATGGAACATACTCATACACAGGGGCATTTAACCTGCTGAGAACCGTTCTCCCATATGACGGTGTAGAAAGCAATCCCCATACCGATACACAGCAGAACGGACAGACTGCTGCAATAGCATATTTCAGCAAGATTAAAGTACATGAGAAGTAGTGGAAAAAAGGATATATCCGGCAACAAACAAGCAGCAGGAACCATGGCTAGCTGACAGCATGGATTTAAGAGCATGATTCATCCATGACTACGCTTCCCGACAACCCAGCTATGCCTCAAATACGCCACACCAGGACATTAAATCTGAATCCAGCAGTGCTCCCAGCTATATTAAAACAATTTGCCTGGGGTGTAACAGTGGTACAAAACCATGTCACCTCCCCAGAGTGAGCAAGGGATGATGAGACAGAGTGTGCAAAGAGCATTCTTTCTAGGACAGGTGTCTGCCACAATTAGGGAGCAATCTGAATCAAAGCTGGGCCCCAAATCATGTGACAGGCCCCATTCTAAGCAGTAAGGATGCTGCCAAGCAACAGAAATGGATTTTGCGTGAAAGAAGACAAGACTGAGAGGACCAGGGAAAAGGCAAGATAGCTGAGTTCACAGTGAGGGTGCGAAATAGTACAAAAACAAGATAGCAAGGTAATTTGACAACCACACTCAACACAAAACTACAGCACAGTTTGTTCTGAAAAGACTGCGGGCAAGACAGTTCAAAAGAGACTGTAGTAAAAGGTGATTGAGTTCAGCCAGTGCCCAAGAAGAGACTCTCAGCCAGTAGCATGCCCATTTTGGGGTAGTGTGGATTGAAAGGATACTTCCAACCTCTATGCAAAGGGGGAGTTACTCTCCCTTCAACAATACTTATACTTTCCACAGCACAGAGTTACAAGCACAGTGAGCAGCTAATAAAAATTGACACAAACACAGCCCATAGCAAAATGCAGCTGTTGGCACACAACAGGAGAGCTGAGGAAAAGGAAGTTGAAAACAATTAAGGTACGTAGGACATGTGAGACCCAGAGAAAGTCTGGAGTTAGAAATCCAGCCTCATGCATAATCCAGCTAGAAAGGATGCTGCCTTCACTCTCCTTCAGAAAGGAGGGGAAAAAATAACAAAAGATTGGCAAAGAGAAAAGGGCACCCAGAGTCGTCCAACAGGTACACACAAATACAAGCATAAAAACAGGGGAAAAGCCTCTCAGCTGCCTTGAGTAAGAGAGACAGCAGTGACATCAATACCATTGCGGGCAAAACTGCTGTCAGACGAGGACTCCAGGTCTGCAAGGGAAGAGAGGAGGAACATAAATTTATGGCCTAAGACACACGAGGACCACAAAATGGGAGAGCAGACATTGGCAAGATAAAGAGCACAACCCACCCCCTCCTCTGGTAAAGCACGGAGGGCAGAATCCAGCTGCACAGAGCTCAGCCTGAAGAGTCCAAAGTGCAAGGCAATCCCCCTGCCACCAGAGAAGGTGGCCTGTACTGATGAGAAGACAGGAGAAGCATCATACCTATGTTAAATGTGTACTCTCCTCCACGCTCCCGGTACATCTGATACACAAAATAGCAGGACACGGGTTTGAGGAGGAGGCTGAGGATGGCCATGCCTACAGTGAAACGCCTCAAGTCTGTCAAAGAGTTCTTTGTGGGATAGAAGACACTGATGTGAATGATGTCTGTGAGGACTGTGAGCAACAGGCTGGACAGGAACTGAAAACAAAGAGGGAACAGAACATGAACTGATAAGGAAGGCATCACAGTCAGTTAAAAGCTCGGTTTCCTAGATCTATGCTCACATAGCTCTACCTTCACCCCAGGAAGGGTGGTTTCCTTTACCATCACTGGCTAAGGAAGGCAGAGAGGAAGAGTCCTAAATGCATGATCTTGTATCTTTCCTTTACATGTTAGATACCGTTTCATGTATGTTCCAGGGCTATTTTTCCTGGCCAGTTTGTTTTAGAGTCCCTTCAACTCAATCATTCTAAATGTTTTTAGCACTTGGTTAGCGCTGCAGGTCACAAATGCAGGTTTAAAAATAAGAATCAAATATGCCCCATTGCTAAGAGCAAAATAAGGAATAGGGAGTGCTTCTGACCATGGTTTACAATGCCTAGCGAAAGTCCATCTCTCCTGATAAAGGTGGGGAGTCTGACTTATCCACTACTGTACTAGCAATAGCTGAGGATCATCAGTGATTCAGAGGAGCTGCCTGCACCCTCCACCCCCTCCCTGAGCATCCTGGTGGAGGCAAATACCCTCATACTCACCATCATGATGGCATCAAGGGAATCTCGCTGCACAATGGCCCAGATTCCCACTGCAAGTACGCTGAAATTTCCCCAGGCATAGGAGGCTGGAAAGATGTAACCCATGCACCCCCTGCCACAAAAAGACAAAAACAGCCCCTTTTCACAATAAGCCCGCAACAGTCTGTTTTCATTCAATCCCATCTCCTGTGCAAACACCTCCCTCTTGGATTTAGGATCTCCTAGCATACAGAGAAGCGCAAGTAGGGAATGCTGAATCCACAGGAAAGTCCCGTTCCTAGTTTGAAGGAACACCCTCTTTCACCCAGGACAGGTCAGTTATCAATCACTCACCACATTGTGAGCAGCCAGTGTACCAGAATGATGGCCTGTGAAAAAAACAGAGGAGGACTGGTCAGCCAGGGGGAGATTTGAAGTGCAACTACACTGTTTTGTTTCTAAGAAAAGAGTAGAAGAATGTCCTTGTGACCTACACCGGACCCACAAACCAGTGCAGAAAGATAGTTTAGCAACTGGGACAGTGAAGACACAAAACCATTTTTGCCCTGCCTTTGCTGCTGGTATTTCCCGTGGTGCTGCACTGCAGCCATTCATTATTGCTGTCATTTCTGTTGACAGTTAATTCAAGGCCCATTTAGGCTTTCCTAAATGGGTTATTGATTTTGGAACTCCAGAAGAGTTTGTACAGAAAGCCAGGCAATTTGATTTACACTATTTTAGCACAGCTTATACATGTCCAATTTGGGGGCCCATCATCAGAAAGTCCAGGGACAGGCAGCTCCTGGTCATTTCACCCACTCCTCAGTAAATCTCCTTTTACTTCCTTCAAGCCAGTTGGAATAGCAGCTCAACTTCACTTCAGTATTAACAGACATGAAGGCATCTGCAAGGAACCAAAGAACGCAATCCCACACAGCACACATCTCTCTTCATTCCCAGTGAAGCCTCCAGAGAAACACAGATATTTTTCTATTGTCCTGTCTGTGAGAAAGGCCGAGCAATAGCCTGCATTAAGATGAAAGCAAGTCTAATAAGTTAGACTCAAGAGAACGTAGTCAAATGACACTAAGGACAGGAAACAATATATTTTCTGCTCCATCACTTACTGAACTATTTTGCTGAATGACCTGGATGAGAGGGGTGCTTGCAAAAACCTGCAACCCTCCCCTCACAGCACTTACCCCATCAAAGGGAGATAGAGGATCTTTTCCTGTGGGAAATCATCAGTCCCACAGGCACTGTGAGACCCCCCAGGCAATACCGTCAAATACCACCAAAACAAGGCAGTAATAACCTTAGCATAACACCTCCCCCCCACACACACATACAAGGGTAAATGAGTAAGTAGAGACAGGCTAAATTGTTTGGCCCAAGTAAGCTGTATGTAGGGAACAGAATTAAGTCCTTAGGAAAAAAAAAATATTTACTGACTTTCTGCACTTATTCAGTGACTCAAAAGTTCTATCCATGCTCTAACTTAATACAAAACTAGTTGCTTGAGGACAGAGTTAATGAAGATGTAACACAAATGAAGTGCAGCCAGGAAATGAAGGGGAGTGACGTATCTGCTGTGGCTCAAGCTGCTCTGCGAAGATACCACGATGTAGACATCATAAGACACCGTTCTTGCTTTACTGTAACACCCTAGCACAACTGATGAGCACTCATTCTGAGTAGCTTACATTTTGCTGCAACTTCAAACACTGCTTAAGCAGATTTTTAATAATGATTTTTTAAAAAAATATTCATGAAAGCCTACAAAATGCACTGCTCTCCCCCACCTCCCCTTCACTCATATTTTACCGTGGAGACCAGGCAGAAGCTGCTAATCAGACAAGATGTTCTTGGATAAGAATGGAGACATGCAAATAGCAGTTACCCAAGAGACCATCACAACATCAGGGAAATTCTTAATGAGGTTGTATTTAATTGCATGTTACACACCCACAAGCCCCCTCAAGGCTCACCAGTTAACATAATTAGACAGTTTTTATTTTTTTCTAAAGCTGTCTAGATCAATACTGCAGTTACTAAATTATAAAGCATGCATAATCACAACGATAAAGTGGGGTAAAAACCTTTATTATTCAAAGGCCAATAGAAAACCAAGGCACTCCTTTCCTAGTTATTAGCCTAAGTTATCTGACAGTTCTTCAGGGCACTAGGAAATGAGCTGGTGGTCTTGGTATGCTTGAATGTGTTAATGAAAAATGTTCTTTAAAGCTCACAGTCACTCTGAGATTAGACAATTTTGAGGTAGGCTCAGGATGAGACAGGAGAAGAATTTTAATTTTTCCCTCTGCTCAAAGACTTGCCCCTATATAAGAAGGGCATGAATTTCTTCTGCTAAGGGAAGAACTTCATCTAAAACCTGAACTAGTGCTGAGAATAGTAAAATATAAAAGCTGGAATTTGTCCCCATTCCTTCTGGGGTTGATAGGAACAGCCTTCTGGGCTGATAGGAGGATGATCACATGATTAAAAGCATCCCATTGAAAAGTGAGGAGAGATGAGGGGAATTACTGGCTCCTCCACAAATCCCAGCATGTGATAGAACTAATTGGCAACATAAAAGACACATGGTCTGGTTATGGTTGCATGAAAAATTCTTTGGAATGGTAACTCACTCTTTCAAGCATGCCTCAGCACACAATCTTCATGCATAAAGTTGAATTTGCCCAAAATAAAATGTCCCAATTTCCAATTACCTTTTTAACTTTTTTTTAAATGAGCTCATCTACTCCGAATGGCTTATAGTCATCTGACGATATAGCAACCCCAAATTTTGAGTTGCGTAATTCCATCTAACCTAGAAATTAGCTTTGCTTGGAGCATGAAGCTGACCTAGATGACATATAGATGTCCCTTCTAATCCAAATTATTTTACGAGTCTCTGAATTAGCATTTAAAGAAATCCACCTCCAAGCACAAAAAAACGTGTCTCCAGACACATGCATCCTAAAACACTGTCCAGGCTTGATCCCACTGAATTTTTGTATTTCCAAGCTCAGCATATTTATTACAGTAATCTTTGTTGTCAAGCACTCATTGCAAAAACAGGACTATGCTGCTTTCAGCACACTTTGCTAACTACTACTATTAGTGCTGAGCCAGTAGATGCTCTTCAATGAAAATGTTCCTCATCTGCTCCAGAGCAAAACTTACTGCATCGATTTTATAGTTCTGCAAGTGGCCTGAAGGACCCCAAGGCTGAGACATTGCTGTTTTCTGGCACAAGCACTGCTCATCATTCAGTCTTCTTGCAGCCACTTCCATCAGGAGGTTTATCTCTCTAACCTTTCAGAAGCACGAGCAGATCATGCTGACGAATAGCAGTGGTGTGTGTTGTTTCCAGTCCCTTCCTCGTCTTTATGATGTGCTGCTCCCAACTTGGAGACAATTTGAAGATGCAGGTACAATTATTAACCCACCACTCCCTAGCCCTCAAGCCCCAGACCAGGACTAGTAGACTTTAAAACAAGGAATTGCTTAATGCTGAAAATCATTTACCCAGGACAAGTTTGCTCTTACAAAGGAAGAGACTTAAGACTGATTATCTGAAACTAGAGAAAAAGCAACATTTTAGTTAAGCTGACAGTGGCTCATCAAGAAACACATCTGTTTTTCAGCTCCTCCAGCTCCATCTCCCGTGGAGAAACATTAAATTCATTGGTAAACCTTTTAATTAATGTCATTGTTTTTCAGTGTTGTTTTAGCATAGAAAAACAAAACAAACTGAAATAAGTTATAAGGAAAGCAGATGGCAAGATCTTCTAGTCTTCGCAGTGCCAAGGGAATCACGCAATACTCCAAGTTTTCCAGAGTAAAATACCAATTGGTTTCCAAAACATAACACAACCTCCATGCTAGGCCTTGAAAAATCCATTTGCATACTTACCCTAAGAAATCGCTTTTCTTGGTGAGCTAGCAAGTAAAACCATGAATATATGAACACCAAACTTTTATTTTGAACAGCCACATTTGTTTCCATGTAAGGTGGATTCATAATGGTATTCGAGCCAGTACTGACCTCCCAACCCGCAGGCTGCCATCTCCAGAGGCACTGCCCACAGCTTTAGAAATCAACAGCAGAAAACAAACAAACAAAAAATCCAAAGTAAAATATATGGGCTCANCATACTTACCCTAAGAAATCGCTTTTCTTGGTGAGCTAGTAAGTAAAACCATGAATATATGAACACCAAACTTTTATTTTGAACAGCCACATTTGTTTCCATGTAAGGTGGATTCATAATGGTATTCGAGCCAGTACTGACCTCCCAACCCGCGGGCTGCCATCTCCAAAGGCACTGCTCACAGCTTGATTTATAAAATCAACAGCAGAAAACAACAAAAAAAATCCAAAACAGAACACATGGGCTCAGCATTGCTTTCATACTTAGTTTGGTCAAATTTATAATCAAAAAAGCCCTTGAAACTTGCCCCACCAAACCCAACAGCTGAACTAGAGAATGTGGATAAAGGTGCACACATCTAGAAGCCTCAGGGCTCTGAAAATATGATAGGAGGAAGAAAAGAGGGAGAAAATTTCTTCTGTTATCAAGGAAGGCTCCACTTCCAAACACCAGGAAGAAAAAAACAGTGATTCTAGCCTCTGCGTAATGATGTGCTTCTTACCAAAGCAAAAAGCGTAATAATACACCTTGGAGAAGCCCCTTATTTTCCACGTCGCTGGCTACCAGATACCCAGCAAAAATTTCCAATTCCCTCAATTACAAAAAAACACACAATCCAGAGAAGCAATTTGAATCATCTGTCGGGTGATAACCCCCAAGTAAAGGAGCTCCTCTTTCCAAGCTATCCCGCCGGGCAGCACAGACGCTGCCTCCTCACATCCCGGGCAGTGCAAAGCTGGGATTAACCCTGGTCAGCTGAGCCGGGGACCTCCACGGCCACGAGCCGGCAACCGGTTCTCCTAACTCCGCAGACTGCAAAGAGGGAACCTTGGAGGTCACTGTCTGCCGCTCTGAACCACCGAGAGAGTTTTGCAACGTTCGCCCTGCTGACGAACAAGATACCGGGAAACGCCAGCTATTCCTCCTCCCGGACACTTCCCCTTCTGCTGCGGGGCCTGGAGCGCAGGGCCGGCTGCCGGGGGGCGCCCGCCCCTCACCTGAGCGGGGTTCGGCCGAGCCCCTCCGCGCCTGGCGGCCCCGGGCACCCGCCCTAGGGCTCGGCCAGCCGGCCCTGTCCCCCCGCGCCGCCCCTACCTTGAGGCTCACAGCAGGCAGCTCCATGGCCCCGGCCCGGCCGCCCCGTNCCAGGGGAGGGCGGAGGGGCGGGAGGAGCCGCCGCTTGGGGCCCGGCTGCGCCCCACGGGGCTGCGGCTGCGCGCCGGGTCCCACGCGAGGCCGCCGCCACAGCCCTGCGGCGCTGCTAAGACTTTGGGGTTGGAGGTGAAGATGCGGTGCGAGAGGTCTCGCACCGCATCTTCACCTCCAACCCCAAAGTCTTAGCAGCGCCCTGCAGGGCACCCACGGACAGCGCCGATGCCTCCATGCCACATCTTGCGTGGTGTCTGATGCTGATGCTGCTCCTCAAGCTGAGCCGTCTGCCCGCACTTGCGAGCCAGGCACTTGGCTTACGCTGCAGGAACTACTGGGGTTAAAATGTGTCTCCTAACTGCCCCACCTCACCTCAGAGCTATCTCGAGGGCCTGTGTCTCTATGGTGAGAGCATTCGAGGAGTAGGGAGGGTTACACCAGCGTCACATCTTGACAAACCTGCTTCAAAGCCCTTCCAGATCCCTAAAGGAAGAGCTGCACGGCACAAACCAGGCAATCCTCATGCTCCTTCTGCAAGAAGACTGTTCTGGTTTTAGAATTCCTGCCCAGTTCAGAACACCCTTCTTCTCCCCAGGTTTGTCAAAGGAACTAGTAAAACCCAAGAATTTGGGCTGATCTCTTCAAACTTAGCCTTCCTTGCCCAGTGCAGTGTCTGCAGTGTATGTCTACAGTGTATTACCAGGTCAGGTGCTTTCTTGTCGTTGAGGCAGACTCATTCTTACAGAAAGGATGAAGCCGCTGAAGAAAGAGCAGAGTCACAAGTTCATTGCAGATGTTGAATCGTTGCTCAATCCCATTTCTACTTCTAATTCAAGCCGTGCAAAGTTATGCATGAGTGCTGAAATACTGGACACAAATATGCATTTGGACTATGCTGCAGCGTCCATAGGAATTAAAAATGTCCAGTTTCTCCTACCTGCCCAACCAACCTTGCTTCAGAGCTACCTCAGGAGCCTCAGTCTGAGAACAGTCTATGAATTAAGATACTCAAGCAAGCCACAAAGGAAGCCCTAGCCAGGTCCTGCTCTGTGTCCCAAGTCTTGTTGACTCACATTGCTTATATACAACACACGGAGCTCTCCCACATGGTATGATATTAAATGCAGAAGAGAAACATCTTAGAAAATGGTAACCAGAAGTGCCAGAAGAAAAATGATTAGCTGCATAGTAGCTGAACAGCAGCAAAGAAATTGTAACACCTTAAAAAAAACATGAACAGAGACTTTGAATAGCCTTATTGCTGCCTCAGTGTTTGAGTGGAAACAGCAATAGGGATGCCCTTCTGCTCAAATAGGTGCCTAGCAAAGGAATAATGTTGTTATAGAGACAAATCTCACTGTCATGCTGTGGCCCAGTTTATGTAGGAGAACTGCTTAGATGCAGCGGTAAGTGGGCGTCTTTGCTCCTTTCAACATCTTCACTCAGCCAGAGCAAGACAGAGAGTCTCATTATCATTTATACAGCGTGAGCCATAATTTGGATTGATGTGACTGCTCTTTAATGCAAAGCATTCGTTTCCCCTTGTACAATAAAAGCACTTTACTTCATTTTCTTCATCAATGTATTGTACAATTAATTCAGCTCTGCTTATCATATCCTGGGCTTGCATGTCATGGGCTCGAGAGACTCAGAAGCGTCTTAATGATCTCATGGATATGAAAACAATGAGAACTATGACAGACATAATGCATTTGCACGTCTCACACCTATCTGATCTGTGGGGTGGGTTTATTGTTTCTTTTTCTCCACTTTGCTTTTCTTGTACCTTGTAAATTGCCTCTCTGTAACCTGCTGCCTCTGTTCCCTGCCCTAGGCTTGATGATTCAAAGCACCGTGGTGTGTGGTGCACATGTGGTGCGAAAGACAAGCCTGGCAATGAAGACGAAGACCTGCAGGGAGGAGCAAGTGACCCAGGAAACTAGAAAGGCAATACGGAGATTTTCCTAAGCCGCAAACTGGTTCGGGTATGTTCAGCTCAGTACAAACAATATAATATCCATTATGTAAATGGTTTTATTCTGCTAGGTGGGTAAAAACCTTGTACGCAGCTGGCTCCCTTCCTGACAGCAGAAAAGGAGACCGAGGCAGCAGACGTGCTTTCCTTTATGTCTGAGGAACCTGTAGTCTTGATGTGCAAGGCTATAGCAGTTCTGTAGGGCAGCAGAGGAGCTGGTAACATTGCCCTGCAGTCCCTGGCCTGCAGAGATGGACACAAGCTCCCCCCTCACAGTTCTGCTCTTCTTGTCATGCACTCAGGGTCTAATCTGAAGGTAGCTGGAGATTGCAGATGACACTGAGCTGTCCCCTTGTCTCCTGAGCAGAGAGTAATGAAGGCATCAGCCCTGCAGAAATTGTATATTATCTATAGAGCCTTTCTGTATAAACAGTGAGGAAGGATGTACAGAAGTTATCCTGGCACTGCAAACTCTCTCTTAGATCCCAGTGGGAAATCAGCAAACAGAAAGTTTATCACTAGGGCTGGAGGGGAAACCAAAGGGGTTTGTAATGCTGGCAGGGAGCCTTCTCCTGCAACTCCACTGCAAAACAGCGGCAAAATGATGTGGGGAGTGGCAGGGTTACACTAAGGTGTAATCCTGACAAACATGAAAGTCATTTCTGATCTCACCAGGGAAGAGCTGCTCCTCAGATTTTCTAAAACCTAACAGCTTTGAGCTGTAATTGAGGGATTACTTTTCAAGTTTCTCTGTCACTCTAGAAAATGAATTGAGGGAGCAGAATTGGGCTTTAAGGGTGAATGTATTTTAGGGGTGCAGGCTTAAAACATTGCAAGAAAACAACATGCCTTATTGTTTCCAATAAAGACATGAACAGCAGTGTTTTCTCCAGGCTTTATGTAGCAGAAACTCAGAATGGCATGGACTGGAGCAATTTAGTATAGCATGGGTTTGAAATTGAAGCATTTTCCCACACTGTGGACTGACAACAGGGTAATTAGCTGGAGGAGAGAGGTTTCAATAAGATACCCCCCCAAGCTAAAATGAATGCAGACTATTACAGACCTTAAACAAAATGATTCCCAAGTGTTTCAATTTGTGCTTCCCCTCCTTGTCTTCCTTGTACTCATCATTTTGGCAATTGCCAGCAATATTCCTGAGACTCAGCAGCATTCGCAGAGCAGGCAGCTGCTGAGATGATTATGTCAGATCAGCACGCTGTCCTCTCTTTTCCATGTGTAATGACTCTCACCCTTGGAGAAGCGGCTCAGAACGATGTGTGCCCCTCAGATTCATTGTGTGGCTGCTACAGCAGTGACTCCAGACCAGTTCAGGTGGGATTCTGTCACTCACCTTACTTACATGTGTGCCCTGTAATTAACTCTCCAAATTATTCCACAGAGCTCTGCTATAGCTGGTTTGGGCCTGATTCAAAGCCCTTTGGAGACAATAGAAAACCTTGCAAGAGCTCTGGATTAAACTGTCTGGGGGCAGCAGAGAAACTGAGGTTGTGTGAATGCTTAATTTCATGAATGTTTCTCAAACAATCATTTGCAATGAACATATAAATCAGAACTCGCATTGCATTGGTCTCTCTCTCTCATTTGCAGCTAATGCCCCTAAAGGCAGAACTGTCTGTCCCAGCAACTGGGAGATACTGGAAGGAAGAGGGAAGTTGCTAAATGTAGTCCAGTGATAGGATCGCTCTGTAAATGTTGTCATGCCCTTAAGATATAACACTGAGCAGCACTGAAAAGCTTTGCTCTGCTCAGAAGTGGATTGAACTTTCCTTGTACAAATACTGCCCTGGGGTTTTATATCACAAATTGAGCTTGTATTCCACACCTTGGAGTATAATTTACTCACCAGCTTTCATCTGCACTGCAATTGTGAAGACAATCTATTATCTGGGAAATCCATAAATCAGGTTGTGCAATTCTTTTTACACTGCTTTGGCTGTGCAACATGTGCATGTGTCACGGCTCACCCTTTCTGGTCCATCTCTGCAGCATCACAGTTTGGTTCAGAGGAAATGATCTTGTTCATTCTCTGAAACTCCATGGTGAGAAATCAATCCAATAATCTTGTGAGTTCATTTAGAGTAATTAACTCATTTTCCCTGAGCTCAAGAATTTAACTAATCTCACCAATTAAGGAATCAACTGCATTTTATACTCCAGAGTTAACAGCACTTCTAAAGCAGGGAAAAAAAAGCAAGAGGTCCCTTTTTGAAGATCAAAACTGTATTCCTACAAAAAGTGCTGCAAATCTCTAGGTTCTTAAGAGCTCTTTCAGTCACTCACCAGCATGTTGGGGTGACAGCCACAGAAAAGAACATTCATACCAACTAACAATTTTCCTGTTTAATACAGATAGCCTGTGTTGCCTCACTATGACACCGAGGTAAAAAAATAAGTATTAATTTAAAGACGGTTTAATCATCTGCATGGTACCAGGCAGAAAGTGAATGCTAGGTGCAGTGGAGGTTACTGGCACAGGTGGATACCCAGTTTGGACAGAGACATTTTTATACAAAGTGGCACGATCTCTGTGTGCGATTATCTGCAGCAGTCAGTGCTTCCTCCTGGCCAGCTCTCCTGCAGGCTTTTCTGGTTCCTGCTCCATGGTTAGGTGCAGTCAAAGCAGCAGAAGAGTTGCACAAAGGATATCTGTCATAACTTTATTTACATATCATGGAAACACACATGCAACATGTCACAGGATGTACTACAAGGGAATAGTTGGTCCCTATCTCCTGTTACCAAAAAACTTTATTTTTGGCTTGCTAGGAAAACTATTACTTCCCCAGAAAGCTCCTAAAAATATTAATTAAAAATAACAGACTTGGCAGGATAACCAAATGAGTGAGAGCTGTAGGCTGAGATGTCTTGCTATACCCTTGCAGAAACCAGGTATTTATCTGGGAACAAAAAAGGAAGGAAGGAGTGGGAATTGACAGTCCCAAGGAAGAAGCAGTAGTGTGTAAGAGCTGGGGAATATCTGTCTGGAAAAGGGAGAGGGCAAGAGGGTCCTCTCTCACCTGGACAGCCAGCTTCCTGCTGATCCATATTCATCTCCTACCTTTATTTATATCTGGAGGCTACAAGCTTCCTACTTTCTAAGAACCTCTGATCCTTAATACTCTACTACTCTTCTCAAGCAATAGTTACAGGGCCAAGCTCAAGCTCATCTACCATCTGACCTGAAGATCTTTCCTATCTTGCCTGTGTTGAGAGGAAGCCTGGCAACCAAAGGACCTTTCCCCTTTCTCAGGGCATCAGACTGACAATCAGGATCATTTCCAACTAACTGGGAGAGGGGGACCCAGCTCCGTAACAGGGATGTGCTGAGGGAAAGGTGGGTGAGGGAGTCCTGGTATAGAAAAGGCTGAGATCACTCTATTTATAAACCATCACCAGCATCAGTCGTGTTGGAGCCTGCAGCTTCAATCATTTGCTGATTTTTTCTCTAATCTCCACTGCTAGCAATATACGGTTTGTTCCCAGCTCCAGACCCTCCAGGCAGGAATTAGAGCACCACCCTTCTATACGTTAATGAACGATCCCTGCTCTCCGTTGGCTGACTCAGGCTCCACGCAGCGTCCTTTCCTGCGGGTCACTCTTCGGTTCCGGTGAAATTTGGCATAACAGCGTAGCCCTATGGAAAAGGCACACGTGGTGAGCAGGACGGAGCAGGGCTCCCAGCAGCAGAAACATCAAACAGGCACCTCCCAGCTCAGGACAAAACCCACGACAGCAGGGAAAGTGCCAGGACAAGGATGCAGGCCATGTCAAATGAGGTGGGCAGGCTGCATTGCTTTCTGGACCCTTCTCTTCTGTTTGGCTCACTGCTCTTGCTTGGGATTCATTGGGCCAGGCATAAGTTTTCCCTGGCTTCTTGAAATATCAGTGAATTATCCTGATTGTTTCCAGTGATTTTTAACGAAGCTGTGCTTGGATCCCTCCTATTACTTCCCATTACTGTCTAAGTGATCTTTCCATTGGGAAATTACTGTAGACTTAATGTGCAGCAGCAGTGGCTGGGGAGCTCCCCCTTGCTATTTATTTCTGTGAAGCTCTAGCAGAGGAGGGAAGAGGCTTTGATTATTAATGGAGCGGAAGGAGTCTGATTCAAAGCTTATTGCTGATATCCTTCATTTCCTGATTGTGATGCCAGTAGTGCAGGGTCTGAAGGAAGCTATCTGGTATACTCTTGTTGAACAGTAAAGAATAAAATATCTTATTTGTAAAAAAAGCATCAGAAAACAGTCTCCCATGACAGTGGGAGGGAGCAGGAGCCTTTGATCAGGGTAAGTCATCTGTTTCTGGTACTGGTGTGTTGCCTTTTGGTGGCTATTGTCTGACTTGGCTACAACAGACTGCGGTGCAAGCTGGGCCATACTGGGGACAGCTGTGCACAGATAACTCCCCCAAAAGCCCAGATTTTCAGCAGCCCGGGATCACTGGAAGGAGCGGTTTGATAGTCCTAGAAACTGCAATCCAAAGCAACCAGCAGATAGCAACAGTGCCAGCACCCCAAAGTAGGGGAAGCTGAGGATTTATGGCTTCTATTATGAGACAGTTAATAAAACTGTCCTTGAATACTTGTACGCTGGAGACCCAGCCGATGTCACAGGTCACTGAACAGCCTTTTGGAGTGCAGGTCCCTGGGCTTTGTTGAGACCAGCCTACCCTGAGGATGGGTTTCTGCCCCTCATTACTAATCCCCGCAGGCAGCCAGGCCTCCCATAAGGAGAGCACACAAGATTAGCTGCTCTGCTTTTATCAAGCGTCTTTTGCATCTTATCTGGACTCAGCATCTCTGGGGATCTTTTTATGCTATAGAGGATTCACATTTGGCATCAACTTATAACTAGCTTAAATATAAAGCAGGGCCCTGGGGCATCTCTCATGAGACTTGCAGAAGCACCATTCTAGGCTGATCTATCAGAAGATCCTCTTTGATGAGGACCTTCAAATTTTGCATTATCTTTTAGGCCTGTTATTTCCAAGAAATCAATCTGTTTAACTAGGAGAAAATTACATGAAGAGACCTGGTCAAAGTCATGAGGCACCTACACAGGTCACAAAATTTAGCAACAAGAGTTTTGTTCTAGCACAGGAGTCCCTGTGAGCAGAGCTGATTCTGAACACACTCAGATTAGAAAACCGCTTTTTGACATCTTCATATTGCAACTGTCTATTAAGGGCTGCCCTGGATTCTGCAGAAAGTTTTAAGAAACAGAAACCTGTGTCCTGCCCTAAGCAAGGAAGCATGAAGCTGAACTCACCTTCGGTGCACATACAGTCATCGTAACACTTGTTGTTAAGGCCTCGATTGTGCGGTTTGCAGAGGTGCTCGCGCAAGTCGCAGCAAGATCCTGCCAACACACACATGAGGGTCAGCAAAGCTGATTTATCCCCTTGCAGAGCTACTGACACCCACAACAGCTCCACGTTACAAACACAATCTGTTCCTGAACACACCCCCGAGAGCCTCTGCCCATCCCTCTGCGTAATAATTTCTATCACTATTAAAAAATAGGATACTGATGCTAAAACCCAAATTCACGTTTAATGTTTAAAATAACAATCTAATGTTTGGAAAAGGGGTTGTCAGACTGTTCCTGACCTGGGAGGCAGTCAAGGTGATGGTCACAAGGCTCTACTTCAGCTGACATGGTTTCATTCCCACTGTTGGGGTTCTTGCTGCGGCGTTTCTCTATGGAAAGAACAGATACTCATAGCAAATTTCACACTAATGTTTTGATTTTGGCAACTGAATTTTTCCAGGGTAAAAAACAAACTCAAGCTTCAGGAGTCTGAGCAATAAACCTTTAGCTTAGTCTCTTCCCTACTTCTCATCCCCTCATCCAACCATTTTTCCCTTTGTTTTTTCCCAAAATGAGCAACAAGATGGAAGAGAACACAAAATACAGTCATCATTACGCTCGTCCTCTCTTGCCCCACCACCTCCCCTATAACCCCACATCTTTCAGCATGGCTGTGAACACGAACCATAGGCCAAACCTTAGGGAAAGACGTTTGGGGAAGAGGACAGGGAAGTCAACCGTGGAAGTATCACACCTTTCTTTTTAGCCGATGGCCACATTTCTGGTTTGAGGTCCTCATAGTCTGTCCAGTCAAAGAGTGCCATATCTAGGGTGGGCATCACATCCCCATCTTGCCTGACACGGGCCTGCAGACCACAGGGAACCAAACAGACAGTTGATTACTCAATCTTTGCAAGTTTTCCTGGTGCTTTCAGACCTTAATAAGGCCCCAGGTTCCTTTGCCTTGTCTACTGGGAATTCTTGTCATCTCATTTCCAGGAGGGAATTAGTTCAAAGATGAGCTTGCCTAAAACATTTATCATTCCCTTGTTCTGTCAGAATCCTAGAGGGAATTTTTTCCTGCTTCTATGTGAGGAAGAAAGGCCAGGGAGGAATATCGGGATATGCTGCCTTTCCAGCCAATGTTCCTACTGTGTCCGCCCTTGGAGCTGAATGAGCATGGCTAGCTAAGGGGAGGGAAGAGAGACAACTAAAGGAGTAATTTATGAAGGAGAGGTGCTTAGATGTCTCCAGGATAGAGAGCTGCTTTTGAGGGAGGGTTTTGGTTTTCGGCAAACTTATTTCTAATTGAAAAAAAAAAAAAAAAAGGAAAAAACCTATCTGCAGATTTCTGCCTGTATTAGAGGCACAGAGCAGTTACCAGGTGTCTCTTTACCTGTGACCGGGGTGACGTGGCTGGAAGAACAGGGGGCTCTTCCGTGGAAAACGCCAGCTCCAGAGCGGTGAAGTGAAGCACGGTGGGGGTCAGGCTCGTAGCCTCCTCCGCCTGGAGGTTTTGAAACTGCTCTTGAAAAGCTTCAGGCTTCTTGTACAGGGAACTGGGTCCAATATCAGCCTTCCCTGCAGACAGCAACAGATACAGCATTATCTTTCTCACCTTCCAGATACAGCATGATCTTTCTCACCTTCCTTTCTGGGTACCATGAAAAGATTTGGAGCGAGGAAGCCAAGTATCATCTAGCCACTGGCAAACCTTCCATCACTTTGAATTGCCATTTATACCAGTGCAAAGCAGAGTCACGTGCTATTAGATGAAAGCGACAGATCCAGACCAAAGTGGATCCATTTTAGTTCTTAGTTCTCTTCTTTTAGTCATGCACAATAACTACTTGTTAAAATATGTCTACATCCTGCTTAAGAAGCAATGGATTTCCTCCCAAGGAAAATGAGAATCTCAAAAGCTTCTTCAAGCTATAGACATAGACAGTCAATTATTTTGGGAACAGTCTTTGTTCTCAGGTAATAGGAATATAAAATGCACCTGTTTAGCCATTTTTAAACAAATATCTTAAGCTGCAAGTTCATCGGTACACACTCTTATTTCATTTTAAGATTGGGTTATTTCAATTTGAAACAGGAATATCTTCAAAGATTGATTCCAGACTGATTGCTGGTTTTGCTAAGTAAGTATTAGTTAAGTTTACACCTGAAGTTAAACCAAAGAAACAACCCTGCAATTATTGCTTCCACCCAGCGTCTATTGCACGCTTTTCTATATTGCTTAACACGAGTTGTTCAGCCACTGCCCCTGAGAAAACAATAGAGCTTCTCTTATTGAAGTAGGAGGAGTGACGGCTGGAAGTCAAGGACAGACACCAAGATTGTCAAAGGGCAGAGAATGACACAGATTGCCTGGCTTTAATGGCAGTAGAGGCATCACACCACAGAGACACGCAGCCACAACTCATCCTGGGACCCAAAACACGCAAAAACTGGCATCATTTTAAGAAAATGAGCCCAGTTTCATAGAATCATAAAGGTTGGAAGG
>VWPW01015995.1:0-28448 GCA_013389825.1 Crypturellus undulatus | reverse complement strand
TTGCAGGGTTTTCCCCTGGTGCAAATAACGCGAGTGCTGCACCTGGCTCCGGGGGTGCTTTCCCTCTGTGGGATCATCCCATCATTTTTGGAACCTTTTCCCATGGACAAAACCAAAATATTGTCCCAGAGCCTGTCCCTGTTAGTAGGACCCCCCAGTGCAGAGCACGATGCTGTCCATACGGTGAAAGGAGGCTTAAACTGCTGGGGAAAAGGGGTTTGCCCGCCCCAGGAGCTCCCTTGAGCGCTCTTTATTGAATATAACACTGAAATTTCAGCATCCATTGGCAATGAAGAGCCAATCCAGTTTGCTTCCTAGATTTCCCATGGATATTACATCCCAAAGGCCATTTTGTTTTTTTAAACAAAAGGACTGGATGCTATTGCCCCCAGCCTGGAATTTGCACCTGCTTTTGCAAATACAGATAAGTGAGTTGATTTTTGAAGATGTTGAAGCTTTAAAAATCAATGGAAGTTGCAAATGTTTCCTGTGTTCCTGAAAATTGGACTTTTATTTCTTCACTTGCCTAAATGTAGGTCTCCTGCACTACTCCAGGCACTGAGTTTTAAAAATCTTAGGCTAAATTTCTGAGGTTGGAAAGTTTAGTGATAGATCAATACGGAGGAAGTTAGGCTTCTAAATCTGTTCATTGAACACTGGTATCAAAGTGCGCCTTGTGAAAATGTAACCTTATTCTGTGCAAAATACTCCAGGAGACTGTTTTGATTCAGTCAAAATAACTTTAAAAAAATCAGATAACAGCATTAATGGGAGGAAAAGCCATAATAAAATGTTCCAAAATACTGTTATTTTGGGGACTTGTGGTTTTGCTTCCTTCTCCTTTCTGCCAAATTTGATTTCCGCCAGTGTTTTTATTTTGCTAAAATCATGTTTTAAACGGGGCAACGAAGTTAGGCCAGGAGACAGGAGGGTTGGATTTTCCCTGCCCATGTGGAGGGATTTATAACCGCCCTGGGAATCTTGTACCAGGTGCAAGTATTTGTCCTGCACAAAGTGGTGTTTGGGCATCTTTAGATGCTTCTTGCATTCAAAATTGTCCAGTTTCTGCTACAACCTAACTTGTTAAAAGGAATCTGGAGCGTTTTGGTGCATATGAGCCAAGAAATTCCAGCTGGAAATGCAAAGCCAGGGTTTGCATGTCTGTGCTCACTCTTTCCAGGACTGGTTTGTGGAGCTCCTCGTGCTGGTTGTAATACCAGAATATGTTTCCTTTGTGGCCTGACAAGAAGTTAAGCAGGTTCTGACCCAGTATCAGTGCTTGGAGTGAACCAGACGTGGGGTTCTAAGGTCTGGATTTATGCAGGATTTATGTGCATGAGAAATTCGAGTCTTAGTTTTGCAGTGGAAGATCACAGGAATCAGCCCTGTCTGGTCTGTAAACAACTCATAAGGGAGTTGGAAGAGTCAGATATAGAATGGGCAAGAGGCTGCCCCATGGACTCGGTCTGAAGTTCTTCTCTCAAGAACAGTGTAGTTTATGTTCATAAAAAGTTGAGAATAATTGCACCTTTCCACTAATAACTTTTTCTGTTTGGCCTGTCTATATATTATTCTGTATTTTACTCTGGCTGGAAAGAATGTTATCAACCTCCCAGAAAAGGCATCGCTCCCAGTTGTCCTGCTCTAAGGACAGTCATCAAAACCATATGAAAACGGCTTAAAAGCAGAATCCCAGTTGTCTCATCATTTGTTTTGCATTGTTTTAGGTTTGTTTGTAAAGGCTGTTCAGCATATGAAAAATCTAATGATGGATCTCTTAAATTCAGGATGTTCTTTATGAGTCTTTAATGTTATTAAAGACTAATGCTTGCTTTTATTTATTTACAGACTCACTGAACCCTCAGGCTATGTAACGGATGGTCCTGGAAATTACAAATACAAAACAAAATGCACCTGGCTCATAGAAGGAAGGTGAGTGTAGTAAACATCTAGATTTTTATTTTTGATAGCAAAGTTTATTGTGAGGTTGAAATTCAATTAATGTTTTAAGATCTCATCATGGCTTTTTTGTTACTGTTGTTGAAACTTGATAGGTCAGCACCTACTTACCCCTGATAAATAAGGATTTTTGTACAAGTAAGCCCTGCAAACTAACCTCTCAGTTTCAGGTCTGCTGTATATATAAAACATGTTTCATGTTGAAACTTTGCATGGAAAATAAGAATAAATAAATAAACAAACTGCTACCTTAGCTGGCTATCCAGATATTTGAGTCTTATTATGTATTGAACTTGTTGGTGTTAAAGAGTAGAAAGAAACAAGTGCAGAGCAGCCCTTTCTTTGTAAAGATTCAGTTTCTGTCCCGTTGAACTTCCCATGCTTATTTACCCGGTAGGCTCTGATGACTTCAAAGGAACCACTAACCTTTGGCTGAGGACTTCTACACCACGAAAAACCTCTTAAAACTCTTCCCTAGTTTCCCTATTCGGGCTATATTTGCTTGCTGTGTTGCTCGCTGGAATCTCGCAGTGATTTCAGGAGTGGTTCTGTATTGGCACCAAACTGATGCAATCAATCTGGAGGTTTTTACAAATTTGTATGGTCAGTTATGATGCCACGAGCAGCTTTATGTTAAGCCATAAAGCTTATTCTATACTGCTGCATAAAGCATATTCTATACTGCTGCCCGAATCTATATGTAGGCTTCTTATATAAGAGCTTTGTGACATGAACAAGTTAGGTGAAAACATTGATTGAAATCTCCTAAGCTGAGGCCACTCAGCATCCTGGAGGATCAGAAATTATAAAAAGTTCCTCTTTAGTCTTCTCTTGTTGTTTGGCGCATGGGTGGGGATGGAAAGGTATTCGCTTGGTCTGCTTCAGGTATTTATTTTGGATGAGTAACTTAAATGCCTGAGCTCCCAAGATACTCCAAGGTGAGGGCTGGGCTCTTCCAGAGAGCGATTCAGAACATGAAATTGGAAGCCAGGAACTCACCATTAGCTATAAAAGGCACACGTGTTTTTAATATAATTAAGATCAAAGTTAAATGTCGTCAGTGGCTACACCTCTTAACTGTTGTATATACTGAAAATATAGCTGCAGCCCATTTGGAATTATAAATAATTAGGAAATGTTATAAAAAGGATGTTACGACAGACAAACCAATTGCAGCAAGTCCAGTGCAGGCAGGGTAAACCACATTATTCTTTTGTCCCCCTAAAGGCCAATTCGACTCTGTTTTTATCAGAAGGGTGTCCTATAAGATGCTGGTAATGTCACCGTAACTTCTCCTTCAGCTAATTCTGGGAGACTTCATGGAAAAATACTATTTTACAAAGGTTGAATGGAGATCCCTGTTGCTTTGAAGACATGTAGAAGAATATTCCCTCTTTAATCAGAACCAGGCATTTTAGTGGGTCTCCTCTACCTGGTTCTGACTGGCTGGGCCNGACTTCATGGAAAAATACTATTTTACAAGGGTTGAATGGAGATCTTTGTTGCTTTGAAGACATGTAGAAAAATATTCCCTCTTTAATCAGAACCAGACATTTTAGTGGGTCTCCTCTACCTGTTTCTGACTGGCTGCTGTCAGAGGCTGGTGGCAAGCAGAAAGGAGACACTTGAGCGGTTTTAATCAGCGTGATTACACACCCCGTGAAAATACTCAACGCTCTCTGCCAAGTGCGAAATTCCCGGAGGGATCCGTCCTCCGAAACCAGCTCCTGCAAAGCTGTTACGTTCTGCTGAGTGCCGCGGTGCTGGCGTGCTGCTCCGTGGAGGGCTTTCGAGGTTGGCAAGGAAAGGTGCAACCCAAAAGCGCAGCTGAAGGTGCTAGATGAAATGCAGACACGCAAGGAGCCCCGTGCTTGTTTCTAGACCCGGTTCCTTTCAGCACAGATCCTGATTCTTCTTGTGTCCCCGTCTCAGGGGTGTCCTGGCCTCCCCGGAGCCTGGGACGAGGCAGGTCCAGCAGCCTTGGGGTCGTATTGGAGGCAGAGCATGTGCTCTGTGTCTCGCCTTTCTGCAGACGAAGGCTGTCTGTTAGGGAGTTGTTAGCTGTAGCATAAATAATCTCTTTCTTTTCACTCGTTGTCTACAGCTTGTATTGATTAAGGGTTCCTCTTGTCTCTGCAGCTGTCAGGCTGTTAAAGTAGAAGCAGAATCCCCACAATTTAATAACTTACTGTGTTCTGAAATGGCAACAGACCTTTTCTTCAAGTAAGACGCTATCCTGGAGTGGTACCTCCCCTTTCTCCAAAAGCCTGACAAAGATCAGGACGCCCATCGAAAAAAATTACTCTTTTGCAGAATAGCTCCCTTAAGTATTCTCCTTCCGTAGGAAGGAAGGACTGTGCGGCAGGCTGACGTTTTATTAATTTATTTGATTAGGACGAGCAGGGATTTCATCCGAGCCCCAGGGCAGGGGTGTTGAAGAGGTCCTAGTGATGTGCATCTCCCTTTCAACAGCTGCAGCTGTGGGTAGGAGAAAGCAGCAGCTCCGCTGGACGAGCTGGTCTCATATCCCGAGCTCCAAGCTCAAAACCAGGAGTGTTTGACCCCTTCTGGATTTTAAAAGCCCCTCTCTTTAGATGCAACCCTGCATGTCAGCAGTGCAGCTGACAGCACCGCAATGTCTGTTGAATGAACACTGGCCAGTTTTGCTGCCTGAACTGCTGCTTCCATCCCTGCGTCTAGGAAATAAAATCCTTTCCCTACTGATGCATCACTGCTGCTGGTGGTCTTGGGCAGCAGGTAGGTGAGCAGGTGAACGCTCTGCTCCGTTTGCTTGTTGAGGAGCAACGTGAATCACCGGAGCAGATGCTCCTGCATTGCTGCTGTCGACGCCAGGGAGTTTTGGACCTGCTGCACTCGGGTGGAAGGTGGAAGATCTCTTAGGAGCTTCAGTCTTCCATTCTCAGAGGAGCCCCGAGCAAGCTGGCTAGCATTTGCAAAGCGTAAAGGGACAGTAGTGAGTTCATACGGACAGCCCAGATCATCAAAGACGTTCCTTTCAACAGGAATTAAAAGCCCAGGGCCTTTCATTCAGTAGATGATGAGCTACCTCTGCATTCTCTTGACTTGTATTTCCCGGCTCCCAAAGGGTTGGGCAAGACTCAACACTTCTTTAGGTAGTGCCCCTTGTAGCGTATTGCGAAAGGTTTCCAGTTCTCAGCAGTTTCCTTCAGTTCTGCAGTACTGCAAGGTAATGAAGTGATAAAGAGGAGGCTTTCTGCCTTTCCAAGGAAATAATCAATCTCAAGCCATCATGTCAACCTGCAGAAAATCCCTCGAACGAGGGAAAAGGGGCTCAGTTAGTTCCCTGCTGGTGGTTGTGGTTCTTCGGTGTGGATTTTCCTTGCCCCCTCTTCAATTTCTGCTGCTGTTGGGGGAAGATTTAGGGACCCGCTGGTGTTTCTGACCGAAAAAAGAACCTACTCCTCAGTGCTGGAGGAATGAGCACGCCACAAAAGAAAGCGCTTGAGATGTCGACACAGTTCCTCTAAGTGACTCAGCTTCTTGCTGAAAGGGGAGCTGCAGCCCAGAGGAGTTTGTCAGATGGATTCTGCCGGGTGGGTTGAGTGGCTAATTACAAATGTTTTATTCTTTCCAGTCCAAACTCAATCCTGAGGCTTCGATTCAATCACTTTGCCACGGAATGCAGTTGGGACCATTTATACGTGTACGATGGAGACTCCATTTATGCTCCCCTGCTAGCAGCTTTTAGGTAAGTTGTGCTGAATGCAATGATGTTTTTTTAACCAGCACTCTGAAATCGTACTTGGCTTTTAGCAGTATAAATACATTCCAGTAATCTAAATATATAATGTTGCTAGTGCAGCATAGAGTGGTGTCCTTTTGTGCAGTCAGCAGCAGCATAAACAATTAGTGGTTCGTTTTTGCTTTTACAGTGAACAGATCGTGTTACTGTAGCGTCACATGCAAGTATGAGGTTTTCATGCCCAAATCCTAATTATTTTAAGCACAAAAAATTATCATTGTGTGGTTGAGCTTGAAGCATTTCAGCGTGCAAGCTCCTTCTAATGCAGAAAAACGCCCATTTTTACCACGTTAGAATATGACCATCATTTAGCATATATTATGTCTCTGTTGACATAAGGCAGGAAGCCAAGCAATCAGCATTGCAACCATATAGCTTTCGTAGAACCAGATACATCCTTACATACCTTAAAGTTTAAAGTTTTAAAGGCCTTGGAACACGTTCAGAAACAACAGTGATGGTTGTAAAAATCCGTGTAGATAAAACTGCTTCTGACGGATGACTGCTCCCCGACTCGTCTGTCTGGGGCAAGAGGGTGACTCGTGGCTAATGGTTAACAGATGATATTCAAGGGGAGACCTGAATTTAACCTGTACATTTACGTACTTCTTGCAGAGACAAGCACCACCTTCTGTTTTCCGTTCTTTTAGCAGAAAAAAAAGGAAAATCCTGGGTTGTATATATGAAAAAGCAATATCCCGTTGGACTCTGTGTGTTCCAAGTGGCCAATTAACTGTTTTTATAGTTAACCTTCAGTGGTGCTGCTTGCTCTTCAATTTTAGAAAGAAATTCTAAAAATACTTCATGTTTTCAAAAGTCCTTTTAGCACCTGAGAGAAAGGAACAAGATCCCTATAGCAGCAAAAAGTAAAAACAGTGCATTGTTTTATTTATTTTTATTTCTGAAGCAGAAGTGGAGTTGTTTTGCAGTGAAGGAATGCTTCCTGGAAACAGCCAACCTCGGGTCAGAGCAGGACACACAACTAAGACGTTATGTTATTCTCTCATCCTATTTAAAGTGTAGAAACCTCCTGCTTTTCAGATAGCCTGTAAGCCCTCCCCAGGCATCACGCACTGAGCTGATGTCTGCGAAGAGGAAGAAATGTTATCTTGTCTCTGTCTTTTGCGCTAATCGAGCCAATTTTTAATACGCTGCTGAAAAGATGAAATGATCCCAGTTTGTGCCTGCGGTTTCCTCTGTGTTTTCCAAAAATTATGAGCCTTTAAAAACTGAGGTTATAAGTAGTTCACAGCATTAACAATTATGCTTCAGACTTTAAAATCATCTGTAAATCACTAGGAAGTCTGTGCCCGAGGACAAGCAAGCATGAGCTTAATACTGTAACATTTTTAAAGTAGGAAAAAAAATCAATTATTTTCATAATTGCTTCTTTAGATGACATTTGAGTTTCATCTTCATTAGTACCGAGCTGTGTTGTTCAGTAAACCAAGTTCAGGAAACAACAGATGCTTCTAATTTTAATGAAGGGTGAATAAAACATCTGTTGAAAAATATCTCTTTCTGATGGGGGAAAAAAAACCCCCAACCCAACAAATCCTAAGAATTTTTCAAGAGCAATGGCCATATTTTATCTCTCCTCTTAGCTCGTGTTACGTTTCGGTGCTTACCATAAGCTGCTTTTACTCTTCAGCACTTCTGCAGCGTGCCAGAAGCTTTGCAAGACTGAGCTTTGCGCACCGGGACGCTGTGAACTTGCCAAGTGTGTTGGTAACCACCGCGGCTTCCACCCCAGCTCCTCCTGCAGCTCAGCTCGAGCTGCCTCCCTGGCTCGTTACAGGGCTCGCCTGAGCCCTCGCTTCCTCCCCTGCTCTCACGATGTTTTCTCGGCCTTCCGATGTGAATAGATTTGCCAAAAGATGAATTTTATGATAATCGTGGAAATTCTCAAAACTGGAGAAGGAGGAATTTAAACAGGACTTATCAATTGTAACTACAATACAGAATATCTGCATAAAGAAAACATTTGCATAGTGCAAGTATCTGCATAAACTTTTTACTAAATTCTTAGATATAGCGCTCTAGAGCGGACCAGTCTTGTGCATAACTTTTTTCTTTCTGTTAAGCAAGCTTAAAAATATCCTTGGTTGGTTGCATTGTGATCAGCTGGGCCATAGAAGAACTTCTAGAGGCAACAGAAATGCAGTGCATTTATCTGAGAAGGATAAAACGAGAATCTGAAGTGCATCGGGTAGACCTGCTGTCTGTGGAGGTGGTAACTGTAAAGAGGGGGCAACGATCATGTCCCCAGCGCCAGTTTCTTGTTCAATATTAGCCCGTGTTCCTGCAATCCTCACGCACAAACGCTCTTGTTTGCTTCTCTTTATCCTAAATGCCCTTCCTGAACTAATCTACAAGCCCCACGTTTGCCCCTCCAGGACCTGCCTGCATTGCTGAGAGCAAATGATCAGCTGATAAAGCAGGGTCGTTGCTAGCGAGGCTTAATTAAACCAGGGAGGCTATGAAGCACGTCGAGCGGGGACAGTTTGTATTCTGAGAGCGTCCCAGGGCCCTCCTCAGCTTAGGGTGATGTGCAGAAAAACAGGAATGAACAGACCTGGCCTCCCAAGCACGTCCGAGCAGAGAGCAAGCCCTGCACGTGCCCTGCGTAAAGGAGACGGTGGGAGCTGCTTCAGGCCGAGGTTTTAGCATGCAAGACCCCACGCGTGCCCTTCTCACGTATGTCACGACTCCCTGGGTCTCATCTGCGCTTTCATCTGGTTTCCATCTAGCTCCGGTGGAGCTGGCGCTCAGCACGTCCTCATCCAGCCCTCTCAAATCACGTTTTGCTCCTCCTGCCTCCCTGCATGGCCTGTGCCATGTTCCAGCCGCATGTTGGATTGCAATGTGTATTTTTATGCATATATTCACTTTACAGAGCACTCCGCTTTGCATTTGTCCTAGCAACCTGTCCTCTGCAGCATTTATTATTTTGCTGTATTTATTTTCTTCCCGAGCGATGATTTTGTGTTGCTTTCAGTGAGCTGATTTTTTTTTTTTCTTGAAGAACAAACAAAACCACAAGGCAAACAGGAAAAAGAACTAACTCATATAAGGCGAGGAACAAATGCTTTGGGGATTTGGGCTAGAAATGCACCTGCTAAATGGTGGTTTCTTGTTTGTGTTTACTCCTTTAGGCTGTCCATGAGCCAGGTGGTCCCTTGAAAGCAGAACAATCAATTAATCAAAATGTCTTTTTGGGTAAAAAAATAAAGTCAGATTTCATAGAGATATGTAAATGCATTATATCCAAATTGCTCTATTCACTAAACCTATAATCCCCTCCGAAAATGTCAAATCAATTTGACAAGATGCACAAAAAGACTTTCTATTTTAGGGAGTTTGTAAAGATAAAGCCTCCGAGTTATATCGAAGCCTACAAATGAGATTTAAAACAAAAATTTCCTTTGTTCTTCTTGCCTTTTGGTCCTCTTAAACTGTTTCTGGTAGGCTCAAGAATATGATGTTTTTTTTTCCTCCATAAACTCAAGCATCCTCTCCCAAGTTTCATGGGCATTAACTGATAACAACCTTCCTTAAGCTTTAAAAAAGGGAAGAAAAACCAAAGAAAAGTCCATTGGTGCCATGGCAGTTAGCTAATTCTCCTAGATGATTAAAATCATTTTTATTCTTAAAAATGAAACTTCTTGCTCTGAAGGCGAAAAAAGAAATCCTTCCTTCCTGAAGGCTCCTTTCAGTTCACCTTCCCTTGAAACCCGGATTTTACGACCAGGCTCGTCCTGTTTATGGCCAGGAGGATGGTGCCTTGCGAGACACAGGTTGAANAATCCTTCCTTCCTGAAGGCTCCTTTCAGTTCACCTTCCCTTGAAACCCGGATTTTACGACCAGGCGGATGTTTATGGTCAGGAGGATGGTGCCTTGCGAGACGCAGGTTGAAAAACGCCCCTGGTTTGGCCTGGTTCCGCTTCCTGGGATTGGGCAAGAGGGATTTTTGGGCGCGTCCTGTTGATCCCGAGCGTGGGCGGCCTCGCCGCGACGCTGCCGCTGCAGCTGGAGCTCTGCCTGATACAGCAGGGCAGGGTGAAGCACTAAGAACTTGACGTTGGGGTGTTGCCATCTCTCCATAATGAGTTTTTTTGGTTGCTGGGTGTTTATTGTCATTTTTTGCTTCTTTTCCTTAAAAGACACACACAAAATGGTCATGTTGTAGCGCATTTTCCTTTAAGAAAATAAATTTGAAGCAAGTCTCCCTCCCTCCCTTTTAGCTTTTACTGCCATTAAACTATTTTATAATCATTTGTAACTTCCTTTCTTGTTTATTTTTCCCCTTGTAGCTGTGAATTTGGCTAATGTGCACAGGCTGGTTTTAATAAGGGAGAAGCTGCGTTGTGTTGCATGCCTGTGCATCCACCTGCCTCAAAGTGTCTTAATTTTAAGCCTGTAAAAAAATGTTTTCCCATTGTATTTTGATAAACTGAGAAGCCGAGCGTGCTCCTAACGTTGATTTTTCACTCTGACTTGACAACNATGCCTGTGCATCCACCTGCCTCAAAGTATCTTAATTTTAAGCCTGCAAAAAGTGTTTTCCCATTGCATTTCCATAGGCTGAGAAGCTGAGCGTGCTCCTAACATTGTTTTTCACCCTGGCTTGACAATTCCAGGGAAAATCCAGAAAGCTACAGGTGTTTCAGGGCAAACCAAGGCCTTTCCGGGCAGCTTTGAAGCACCGTGTGGTTGGACAGCATGGAGAGTGGGAGTATTTATTTGCTTTGGAGTAGCGATGATTGGGAAATGTTTTGAAATCTTTTGAAAAAACATAGAAAGGGGGTTGTGAAACACCGATTGACCCGAGCTCAGTCTTGGAGAGCTTCAAGCTCCTAGATCCAATATTGCTCTGCCTGTTGGAAGCTGTTGGACTGAAAATGCCCAAATTCTGGTTTTTCTTTGGCCAAACTGATGCTTAATGTGCGTTATCCGATCCCTGGCCTTCCAGTTACTTGTGTTTCATTCCGTCCATTGCTTTCTCCAAGGGGAAATTATTATCCAGCACTCGGATGTCATCAGGGTTATTTGAAAGTTTTACAGGCGAAACCGTATCCTCTTTAGCGTGTTGCATTTGAGCCATTAGGAGAGAGACTGTCCTCGGGCTTGCTTAGCCCTTTTCTCCACCAGTCAATAGCTAAATAAGCAGCATAAAACTGCCTTGATGCTAAAGCTGGGGGTTTTTAATATAAATCTGGGCAACTCTCTGCATGCAGCTTGTCTCCAGGAAAGAAGAGCAAGTGGAAATCAAGGCAAGAAGCAGGGCACATGTTTCAAGCAAATCATCCTGTGCAAGGATCTGCGTTCTTTGTAAGCACAGCCCCAACATCAGCTTTCCAAGAGCCAACAAATACTTGGCATTTTTTAAGTCATACTTTCTTTTTTGGAAAGGTTATTTGGGGAGTTTTGTCTCCTTTTCTCTCATTCTTGCAGCGCTGTTTTCTTCTGCTTGCCTTTTCTCCTGTGTTTTTCCCCCCCCCAGAGTCTCCCAGCTCGGTGCCTGTGGAATGTCACCGATCCACGCTGCAAAAACGAGGCTAAGGAAGAATAACACGGAACAAAGGAATGTTCCCCCGCGTCCCTGAGCGCTAGTTTGCCTTCCCCTGAATTATATTCAGATGTCTATTTTCGTGTGGCGGAGACGTACTGTTCTCCAGTTTGCATTACAAAGGGAGACTATAGGAACCAAAATAGCAAAAGAGGAATTTATTAGAATTTCTGCTCTTTGATGTTTCGGGAGGCAGCCTTTGGAGAGGGAGCCTCCTCAGATGAGCGCTCGGAAATTTCGGAATGAAACAGGCACCTATTACGTACTGATAAACAGGGAGAGGCGACGAATTTTGCCTTCTGATCCTATATCCTTGAGATCTAAAAGGAAAAAAAAATAATTGGGCTTCTCACAATAAAATAATGTCCATTAGATTGTATATCTGCAAATGTTGTTTGGCCAAAGCATGGCATGAGGCTACTGCATTTTTGTGGTATGTGGGTAAAAGGAAAACATACCTTTTAGTTGGCAGTATAATTTCTTAAGCAAGAGCTATATAAGAAGGTATATCTACATCTCTGTATATAAATATATATATATACACATATCCTTTGTATATGCCCATCACTGAACATGCAAACTCTCCTAACTTCTATAATAGCAAAAGCTTTCGATATTGATCATCAGGTATCTGTATTAAGCTTTGAGCACACCATGGTATCATATCATATCAAAACTCATGTCCCTAGGAGTGTACGTTGTAGGTGATGTGGCTGGGATGCTCTGGATGTGGAAAACAGATGTTCTCCTTGGATGCCGAACGTGGCTTAAAACATGTCCTACTATACAGTGAATTCATGCGCTTCTAGTCCTGAATAGGCATAGAAAGAGGGAAAGAAGACTTCCTTAACAGGGAGATAATTATTCCAAGTATTATTTTGGTAAACCATTCTATAAATCTGTACCGTGTCCATTTGTGAATATGACAGATAATTTTGACCACTGTCCTCTCCTCACAATCTTCTACCCACCCAAAACCCAACCAACTAGTTGGAAGAGGCTGGAGGCTGCGGCAGAACCTGGAAGGGTGTTGAGAAGCAGCTGGAGTAGATCAGAAGTTCTTTTTGAGGCAGTGAAAATATTATTATCAATATTCTTGGGTTTTCTACACTTCTCGGTCATCACTGGATCACTGTTTTTGCAGCTAGTTAAGCCAAAGCAAAAGGTTAAGATAAGCTGATTCCTGGAGACTTTGGTTTCGTGTTTCCAGCAGCGTCTGGTGGATTTTCAGCCCTGGAGAATGTGGTTATTTTGGGGGTTCTTTGCATGCGTGCCCACACTGTTCAAAACATCCTTCAAATGTTTAAGGAGCTCTGTTGCAGAAAATCTGATAACATTGCTATATGCAAATTATAGCCAACTTATGGAGATTCATTACTTCAGATAAATACCTTGAATTCCAGTTATTTTACCCATACTGAGATGTGCATATTGTGTTTGTTATTGTTGCCTTGCTCCCTATTATTCATTTTACACATTTTTCTTTTTCAGTGGTCTCATTGTTCCCGAGAAAGACAGCAATGAAACGGTCCCAGAAGTTGTAGCTACTTCGGGATATGCTCTTCTGCATTTCTTCAGTGATGCTGCCTATAATTTGACAGGCTTCAACATCACATATAAGTAAGTAGTCCCATTCCTAAGTGGTTTGGGAGATTAAATGAGTGTTGCAGGTTGAGTAAAAGGAGATTGATCTCTTCTCGGTTTTATCTCGAAGCAAGCTATTGCTTTTGAAGCATGTAATTATAAGCAGACACTTGAATTTAGATTTCTATCCTTTTTATACCCATACAACAGCTAATAACCAATGTGCTTGACATTAACTTCAGTTGTGAATTACAAGTGTGGGTAAACATTAGCTTAAAAACACATTGTATTATTTATTTCACGTTATTGGATTAGTTTGATCATCTTCACTCAATAAGAATTGATCTGCTAAGTGCATACTTGTGCTCTTATGCTTTCTGCAGAGACACTCCTGTATAAAGATGCTTTTGTATTAGCACGGACATTTTCCCTTTAGACCCAGTGTTACACCTATTGATGAGATAACCCAAGTGGTGTGTGTGGTTTCTATTTTTATTTTTGTCCTTTTTGCTTTTTGTGTGAGAGATGACGATATACTTTCTTTCTTCAGTCTTTGGATTGAATTAATTACCTGTTTCCTTTCTAGTCTTATATACATATATATATATATTAATATTTCTTGTTTTTTATGTTAAACATTATAGATGGTTCTTTCTAATTGCTAACGTGGCTTTTATGCTTATTGATGAACTTTTTCAAAATATAAATAGATTATTCCCTAATTCATTGACGACTACTTCAAAAGGTTAGGTTTTGAAGTAAAAAATGATAGTATGAGCACAGCAGAGATGGAATTCCTTCCTTCTGGAGGGGCATAATAGGCTTTGAAGTTTATGTTGCTGCAGATACAGCTTAGGTTTATGGTCTGCTAAAAGGCTTTAGTTTGGGGGTAATTTGCAGTCACTTTTGTCTTGAATGAGTCAGATACAAGGTCCTCGCAAGTGATTTTTTTGCAAAATTGAAACATTTCCATAAAATGAAGTGATTGGTTTTTGAAAACGGATCTTAATATATTTCATGTTCTAATCCTTATTAAGCATTTAAATAAACAGTCAATTCTTGGAAATGTGGGAGCCATCCAAGCACCTCCTGAAGGCTCCTGAAGAATAAGTGGAGCTTTTACAGACTTGCTGGAAACTTAGCAGGAGCAGTGGCATCTGATGTCGAAAACAGGGCTGATACCATAAACCGTGACACCATCTACTGCCAGCTCTCCGTATTGCACTGTAGCAGTCACTGCAACTGAGAAAATCCCTTAAAGAATTGCCTGTCCTCTTAAGTTCCTGTGTTATAATGCTCCTCTGAACTCAACTCTAAACTTCAAATATCGCTTTGCGTTTTGTTTCTTCTGCAAGTTCTAGGGTTTGGATTCCCTCTTAACCTTCTTGCAGAGAGCAGGCGGAGTGATCTACTAGTTTCTTTATCGTTGCAGTAGGAGATAGCTACTAGAGTCTGAATCCAAAGACAAATAGTTCAGAAATTGGGGTCACGGAGCTGGTGACTTCATCTATTGAAGCCTGTGTTTAATCCTGGTCTTTGAGTTCTTCAGAACTTATTCCAGGCAACAACTGGAATTTGAAAAAGGGCATCTGCCTTTGCATGCTCGCCGAGGAGGTAGCTGCCTTTGCCTCGGTTTTATTGCAGATGTTGTAAAATTGAAAATGATTTGAGGGACGTGTGTACGTGCCTTGGGATTCATCTCAAGGGTGTTCATTTGGCAAGCAGGGCCCAGAATGGCAGGTGGTTGTGAGTAGTTTAAGCAGAAACTGCAGCCACCACAAAGGCCTTACGCGCTGATTAAATTCTACACTTACTCTTGGAGGGTTTGAGGCAATCCATTTGCATTACAAATGGCTAAAATTCCTATTGATTATTTCTCACAGTTGTAAGTTTAACTCATGAGTCAGCTCCGTACAGAACTAATCGGAGCGGTTCTGTCACGTTGGATTCCAGGTGAATGGCTCTCTTTGGGGTTATATATTAGCAAAACCCCAACCTGCTCTATCAACACGAGTTCAGCATCGCTCTTGTGTTTGGGAACGAGAGTCATGGCTGGGGGAACCGTTTCATTACTGACAAACCTTCTTTCCCTGACGTTTGCAGTTTCAATACGTGCCCCAATAATTGCTCTGGCCGAGGCGAGTGCAGACTCAACAACGGCAGCAAAGCTCTGGAATGTGAATGTGCCAAATACTGGAAGGGAGAAGCCTGCGATATTCCCTACTGCACGGATGACTGCGGCGCTCCCGAGAGGGGACATTGCGACTTCAATGAGACGAAGGCCTGTTTGTGCGCTGCAAACTGGCAAGGTGGGCACGCTGCTGAATATGGGCTGAATATCCTTGATAAGAGGATGCCTTTTTGTGTGTGTGTCGGCTCCTGCAGCTAAATTAGAAGCACTTGGGACTGTCTTGCTTGACAAGCATCAGCAATTTGATTAGGGACTGAGTATGTGATGCTCCCACCTAGCTCTTCATTTCAGGAGATGACAGATCATTGGTACTGCTGTATGCAGCAGCAGAGTTGCTTTCAAAGGAAAGAGGGAGAAATTTGTTCCCAATCTGTTCTGTGCAAGCATCAGAATGAAAAATACACAAAATTTTATTCCTATGCGCTTGCCGCAAAGTCGAGACAAGAAGTTGAACACACAGAATGCTTTAGTTGTCTTGTCCAGGTGTGCTAGTAAGAAGTAAACAGGCTACAGAAATGCAATGCTAGAAAGGAGAGAAGAAAAAAGAGGATAAAGTAGCAACTAGCACTTTTATGACCTAAAAACACCCCAAACAACCAACCCTCTTTTTATTCTCAGGTCCTGGCTGTTCCATTCCTGTTCCTGCAAACCACTCGTTTTGGACCCGGGAGGAATACTCCCTTCCAAAACTTCCTAGAGCATCTCACAAAACCGTAATCCATGACAATATAATGTGGATTGTTGGAGGCTATGTCTTCAATCATTCGGACTCTCAAAAGGTTTTAGCGTGAGTATAAACATGGATTAACTTAATCTAACTGTAAGTACCTAGATGTGAGAATAGTTTTTAGAAAATGCTATTCTATATGCTGTACAATGTATGAACAATTTGTGAGGTGGGAAAAAGAGCTGAAAATGGATGCAGATCTTGGGAAGGAAAAAGCATAAGGTTCAAAGAATGGTTGAGGTTGGAAGGGACCTCTGGAGATCATCTAGCCCAACCCCCTGCTCAAGCAGGGACACCTGGAGCATGTGGCACAGGATTTTGTCCAGATGGTGGTTTTTGTATTTCTCTAAGGTTGGAGGCAGTTTCTTTGGGTAACCTGCTCAGGCACCCAAAGATCCATCTGGCAGCACTGAACTATTTATATATATTATACAATTCTATTTCTTTACTAGGTTATCTTTAAATTGTATCTGAATTCATATTCAGAGAGATTAGTTCTGTCTCTGTGTTATTAGCCCTTTCTTATTTTGTATCTGTGTCACTTCATTTGGTTCCTTAAGGAAGATCTACTGACTTCTGTGGATGTAGATATTTAAGCAGTGAGTAGTGCATGGGATACCAAAGAGGGAGTGACACTTAGAATGATTACATTTATGTCATCTGTTGGGGTAATTTAGCAATAACTAAGATGTTGAATAATCTTGTGTTCCTTTATTGAAATTCACATTGAAAATGTTTTAAGTTACTTATTTGAGCTTACTAATATCCTGGCAGATCTGGGCAAAAGGGGATTTTTTCCAGGGATATGTGCATAGCCAAAACACATTAATCCAAGCAAGAGCTGTGTGCTCTGCATCAGAAGTAGTAATAGTGGTAGGAGAGGTTAAAGAGGAACAAAAAACACACACAGTGCCATAAAATAGTGATTACCACCACAAATTTGAAAACTCAGGCAGGGACTTTTAAGAAAAGAAAAGCTTCATTAAAGCTTTTCTCAGAAATAGTTTTATCTCATACAACTATAAGTCTGGCAAATACAGTTCTTCACTATATCTGAAAAGCCATGGGCCATTTTCAGGGCAGTTTCTCTCATTTCAGGTTTACAGTTAAAAAAAAAAATGCTTGATTGGACAAAGATATAATTAAAAAGTACCTCTTAAATAATGGCAGTTCTTTCTGAAAGTCTGTAATTTGCCTGAGTTTAGTATAACATTTTTATCTTCCTTGGGTGGATGATATGATGTCAGTTGTCATAATTTAGCAGTCAGTTCATTAACCCTGGGTTTTGCATGGGGAAAAAAAAAGGGTACAACAAATCAGTGCATGGGTATTAAGTAACAGAATAGGCCTGACTGAATAATTTATAAATAATCTGTCCTGTGATGCTGAACTTGTCAAATAAAATGATTTCCAGCATTCTTAGTAAAGATGAGCAATAATTTCCATCATTTGAATATGTATTTCTCAAAAAACAACGGAATTCAATTTTCATTGCGCAGGTACGATCTGATTTCTGAAGAGTGGCTTCCGCTGAACAAAAGTGTGAACGCGGTAGAGATGAGATACGGTCATTCGTTGGCATTACACAAGGTAAATAAAATTAGTGCATCATCTCCCATCTTATTTCCTCCTTTTCTCCTCCCTACCCTCCTTTCCCTTCCACAGATGAGTCTTGTTTGGGGAGAAGCATTTCTCCTGCAAAGGCTTCTGCATGGATATTTCTCTCCATACATAATTTTACTCAGAAGAATCCTTGGATTGGTATCCCAGGAAGCCGGTAGCACCTTTGTTGGGGTGTTCCTCCTCTCTCCTTCCCTTTTCTTGGCCACTTTGGGGTTGACAGACTTCAGTGACTACTTCATTCCCTTCTGCCTGTGCTTGGGAGATGCCTCACAGCTGGAATGTGCTGGATTTTAGTTGGCTCCCTAATGGGCTCCTGTGTACACAGCAAAAATCTTGGGAGCTCCCAGGACTCCATTTGGAAGGCATCCAAAGTCTGAGTGACACTGGCAGCACTGGTGGATTTAGGGATTTTTGGACCTTGCTTGGCTTCTATAGTAGACTCCAGTGTCCATCCTTTCAGCTTCAAAAATAGCAGGTGGTTTTGACCATCTCTGAGCTCATTCCTCGCTTGCAACCTTGCTGTGGGAGCAGACCAAGCAAGAGCAGAATGGCAAAACTCCAAGAAAATGTCTTGGAGAAGAGAACAGCTCTTGGGCACGTTTGCTGTCTTGAAGAGGAGGAGCGGAGCCCTCACTGACCTTTGTTCTCAGGTTGTTAATTAACTCGTCACAGTGCAAGCCCATATAAATCATAATTAAGAGCACCTGAAAGGCTGTGTGCATCAGCATTCACAAGCAGCACGCTCGAAGAAGCTGATAAAGACAGCAGTTCTTACCTGCAGGGGCTGATTAACCTTCCGCGAGCAACTCATCCCGAGATGTGCTCTATGCCGGGCTCGCTCTGTGACACAGGATTTTTCTTAGCACTTCCCCAAGAAGCATCAGCTCCAGTAGAGAGTTTCCCTTTCCAAGGCAGCAGTGAAGCAGGTGCCTCCCCACACGTGTTGGTGGATTCCTAATTGACTTGGATACAGCTGCGAAAATCCACCAGGAAAGGGGAGAAGCGCGCTGGAGCTTGGCTCTTACAGGTTGATTAATGAAAACCATGCCTAGCTACCGTGACACCTTGCTTTCCAAAGGCTCCCAATACTTTTATTTAGGAGACAAAAGATTTTAATGTGCAGACACCAAGAAGTTGCCATCTCACCAACTAGCTTGTGCTTTTGGGGATTTGCAAACTCGACGAGTTGTGGTTGCCTTTGTGTCAGCTGTGACCAAGGATGGAGACCTGTGCTGTATCCTTCCATAACTTGAGCGCAGAGTTTAAAAAATGCTTACCTAAAAAGTAGAAATTCTGATAGTTTTCCTCCTATGTGTGAAGTATTTTAAACCCTCCATTCCCCTTTCTTTAATAGAGCTGTGCAGTCACTAGACTTTTCTGGGGAGAGAACCATACTCTATCCCTCGTCCTTTTTCATCCTGAGAGAGATGGAAAAACTTAGCAGGCTGGGAGAGGTTAAAATTTGACAACTCTATTACTTCCATTATTAGCGCCGTCTTAAATACGGAATTTTTGGCCTCATTTTAACTCTGACTTCTTTCAGGATGAAATGTACATGTATGGTGGAAAAATAGATGCAACGGGGAATGTGACCAGCCAGCTGTGGGTGTTCCACATTCCCAGCCAGTCCTGGACGCAGGTGATTCCCAAAGCCAAGGAGCAGTACGCCGTGGTCGGCCACTCGGCGCACGTCGTCACGCGGGACGGCAGCGCCGTGATGCTCGTCATCTTCGGGCACTGCCCTCTTTATGGCTACATCAGCAATGTCCAGGAATACAACATCGGTGAGTGGGGTCCTCCTGGGGTGTGCTGGAATTTTAGCAGCTGGTTTGAGATTCATTTGAGCCATATTCAGACAGCATAGCCATGTTCTTCATCTTCTACTTGTATTTAAAAGTGCTTGGTGGAGTCCTTTTTGCTCCTTATTTCTGGAAATAGTCCACACACTGATTTTTAGGATCCAGAGGTTTCCAGCATCGTCACAGGAGAAGAGGGGGAACCTCTTCAGGTAGGCTGAGCTGCCACCCAACTTAACTGCTCGGAAACAGCTCTCTGGAGGCACCTCAATTGCTTGTACAGGTAGAGAAGATAGTTGAGCACCTAAAATTGGCAATGTGAATGTGCTAGTTAATCACCGGAGTAGAGGTGGTCTCTGTAGTGTCGACCCATTACACTTGTCCCTTGGTCAACCTCATCCAGAGGATCTTCTGGAGTTTCTAGAGGACAAAACCAGGCCATGTGCGGAGTGGTGCATTCCTGGATATTTTATTATTTCCACTTGCACCCCATGTTCTGGTTTCTGGACACAGCATCTCTCCTGGAGCCCGGATAGGGCCAACAACCCCATGCAAAGGAATCTTCATTTGTAAGAGGGGTCTCTGTCTCCCATGTCCCATCTGTTTTCCCATGGGAGAGTGTCCCAGGAACCCATAGCAAGTGTCTCTCTAGAAAACTGCAATGTGAGAACCTGCTTATGGTTTGTTTTGTCATGCCCACGCATGTGGGTTTGCAAGCTGTTAAATTCCTTTGCCTTATTTATTTTGTGCATCTGATGTACCCTGAAGGCAGGAAGCCCACGTAGGGTTAAATTCTGGGTTTGCTATGGAATTTGGTGTGGATTTTGTATGAATTGGGCACTTCTGTTTCAGTTGCTGTGACTTTGGGTCTGAAGCGGTTAAAATCAGTGTAATTTTAGTGAAAGGACCGTTAATCACATCTTAGGTTTGCCATGCAATGTTCTTCACAATCCTACTTGGCTTCAGTGCTAGCTGGCTTTGAATGCACTTAGGTACTGTCCCCAATTTTGGTGACATCGAAATGCAAGAGGTTGTTTCTGTGCTTTTTCCTTCTCATCTGCTTAGCTTCTCTGCAGAATTTAATAAATGACTGTAGAAGAGGTGTTTCTGGTCTATTAAAAGTATTTAACACGACAGTACTTCTTGGCAGCAAACACTGTCCTCGAAGGAGAATATTTTGGGATGCAAAGCGATAGAATCAGTGGGTAGATTGGAGTCGAGGGAAGCCCCATGTGTTTCACAGTCAGGATCTGTTGTTAATAGAGATAAATTAACCATGCTTTGTTGCTCTCATTTTTCATTTTTTTTTCAGCCACAAATACCTGGAACATTTTACAGACAAGTGGAGCTTTGGTGCAAGGAGGCTATGGGCATAGCAGCGTTTATGATCCAAATACAAGATCAATTTATATCCATGGAGGTTACAAAGCATTCAGTGCCAACAAATACAGGCTAGCAGATGACTTGTACAAATACGAAGTTGATACCCGTATGTGGTAAGGACATCTTTTTCATACCCCTCCGCTCATTTTTGTGTGCAGTGGAAAAACAGGATGAGAGTATCTGATTAAAAAAAAAATAAATAAAAATAAATACAACATTCTTGCAACGTAGTTATATTCAAGATTTTGCATTCTTCTGGCTGGTATTTTTATGACCCTTTATGAATAGCGAATCATATAATTGCATATAATCAGGAGTGTGAAGTAGCCAAGAAATCTGTTTTAATATATTGTTGTATTAAAGCTGAAAGGAAAAAATACTTGATGGGATTTTCTTGGCAGCAATATGGACAATGCGTACGAGTGCAGTTACTGTAGTCAAGTGAGTGATAATTTATTCTGCCGTTCAGGCTGCAAAAGAATTTCTATTATAACCCCATTTTCTTCTGGCTCTGTAACAACCTGAAGCGTTCATTTCTTAAACTGAAATCTTCTGTGACTGCCTCCTGCCCAATGGTGAGTTTTATTAGCAAGCTCGAGCAAAAACTGACAACCTTGAGTTTCATAGTTGAGGTGCGTTTTCTTCATTTTGGGCTTCTCTTTTTTAGAAGCCTACTGAGAAAAGAGGACTGATCTTCTGATTTCACACGTGTAAATTTGAGTCACTATATCGATATTTTTTTGAGCATGAGCATAAGCAGAACTTATATTTCTGACCCACCCGTTTGAGATGCATGGAGTGACTAGTGATCAGTATCCAAAAATCTTTCTTCCTGTTCAGCTGTACATTCTGTAATAATTATATTTCCTTTTTATTTTTAGTTCATTAGATCCTCTGGTTCTACCATGTAGCTGACAAATTTGACTGAAAGGGCACAACATGCCACACGTATCTGTTCCCAAACTCTTCAGCAGCAACCTGCTTGCATTACACTTATTTTTTTAGTCTCCAAAGGACTAGACTAAGGCCAGTCTTGGTCCTTTTGCTCTCAGAGCAGCTCCTTTCACTGTGAAAATCTTTGCTTTATTACCACAGTGTTACTCTACTCGAGCAGCAAAAACCTACCAGTCATGACAGTGTTGCCCATGACACAAACATTGTCATATTTGTGTTTTTATGGACTTCCACGCTCTCCAGATAGCAGGGATATTCTGCAAAGGGTGACCCGCTTTGTGTTCAGAGCAGTTTCTCATGGTTAAAGGTGATGTCAGTGGCTAATACGATTAATGCTATCCATGGTTTAATCACGGATGCAATGCTGAGTTTTGCAAGTATTATGCTGCTGGGCTTTATTATAGGCTGCCAAGTAGATTTCCCTTGAATAATTTTGTTAGGCTGGGGCAAGAGATGATATCTAACTTAAAATAATTATTTAGGTTTGTGTAAAATGAGTATTGCCTGGACTGGGATCCTCCAGCACCATCTCAGCAGAATCAGTGACTAGATGGTGCCCCTTCCCAGGGGTAGGGGCTGCTGATCTTAAGATCCTTAGCTTTGGAAAAAGACTTTTGTGGGTGCCTGTCTCCTGTGAATGGGAAAGCAATTTGTAAGACTGAAAAAAAAAAAAAAACACACTGCAGGAAGAACTGAACAGTTGGGAAGGAAAGTTGTTAAATATTTCCTTGGAAAAAGAAAAAAAATAAAATGGCATTGCCCAGCAGTTCCATCTCCAGCATGGATTTATGGGTTGTTTTGTCTTTGCCAGGTACTAATCAGTTGCATTAATACGTGTTGTTTTTATTTCTGCAGGACTATTCTTAAAGACAGTAGGTTTTTTCGCTATTTGCACACTGCTGTGATAATGAGTGGAACCATGCTGGTGTTTGGAGGCAACACACACAACGACACCTCAATGAGCCACGGCGCTAAGTGCTTTTCTTCGGATTTTATGGCATACGATATCGGTAAGTTCTTGCAAAAATAATGATAAAAAGAAGGCTCCAAGATTCGGAGAGAGCTGTCTTCCAAAAGGCTAATTTACATGCTGTGTATACTGTAGCGAATGCCACTAAGCAGACTGCAGAAGAATGTGTAATCAGGAGAGGCAAAATGAGCTGCTGCAGTGATTTCCAAGCAAATACGACAGCAGCTTTGTGGCCGGTAGTTCATACGTAACCGTAGGCATTAAAAACTGTTTCTTAAACATAAAGGAGGTTGTTAAAAAGTCTCAGTCGAAAGGCTTAGCTGGTATTTTGAGGGTGTGTTAATCTCTGCTTTAGCAGAAATGTAGGATGTTATGACAGAAGCCCTGGACCTTGCTGAAGCTCTGCCTGCACTCGGCGTATTCGTCTGAACTGGCTTGTGATGCTGGGCAAATTCCCTTAGTTAATACGTACACTTTGGAAGTATAAGCTTCCCTGTACACAGTATTTAGTAAGAAAGCCGAGGGATTAGATTTTATTTGGAAGGATTAGATTTTTTTTTTTTGATGAGCTTGAATAACCAGGAGAGGGCAGCATTTATTTGTGAATTCAGAGTTCAGAGATTGTGCATTTAAGAAGAAAAAAGGGAGGGGAAAAAAAAGAGAGATGAAATTATCTAAAAGAAGATGCATGCACATCCACATAATTCCCTTTGGAGCAAAACACGATTCTTTACTCCTATCACATTCTACCATCTGCGTTAGAATTGCTTGAAATATGGGATCTCTTCTTTGATTCCTTGAAAAATCACGTATTCCTGAATTAGTGGAATGATTGTCCATTGCGATTGCATTTGGGGTTTCTGAAAGGAATATGCCAGCAAATGGGCTGCTTTGGATAGCAGGTTTTAGCATCCCAGTGCAGTTTTGCTGTCTGTAACAAGAGCTATTCCCTTCTGCCACCTGCGATCGCAAGCCGTGTCCCTGCTGCGTGCTCCTAGCTAGCTTGATCATGAACTTCTGCTTCAACCTAGCTATTTCGGCAGTCAGCTGGAAGAGAGAGCAGTGTTTTGAAACTTAAAAAACAGTAGGGATAGATTTTTTTTTTTGTGCTAAACTTGGCCATCTTCCATGACCCACTGAACTCTATTAGATGGAAAGCACAAATTGCATCAGCCGGCCGGAGCCTGTCGATAGCAACGCGCTTCTGATTTGGTTAAGGCTCAGGCAGCTTGCGGGAAATCCGTGGGATAATCAACTTGCCCGGTCCTTCCCAGACTGATGCTGAGAATGAGGGCTCGTGTTGATCACACTCTATGCTGTGTCTTCCGCAGCATCCCATCCCTCACTCCTATAAGGCAGATTCCCAGGCTACAAGCTGGGAAAAACTTGGGAAAAAATGATTCTCCTTTCCAAAGGGTCAAATCCTTCCCTATGGGATGGACTACAGCAATAACAAAACCTCCAGGGGCAACTCATCTCCAAATACATTGCTATTTGACCTTTCTTTTTCCTTTTTCAACAAGTTTTAGCTTTGTTTTTCTAAAAATCGGGATGAAATATTCATATAAAGGCTCTCTCCGTGTAATGAGTTCTCTCGTCCCCAGGAGAGAAATGAAATCTCTCTACTCACCCCATGAAAAATTCAGTTTAGGTGCCAACCATAGAAGGAGGCTGGGTGTTTTCATAGCATATAGGTTCCATTTGAATGGGACGTTTAATAAAATCCCATGCATTGTAAATTTTAGGCTTGGCTTAACTCATAAATCAGGCAGGAGAGGGTGCTTTGTAGTTCCAGAATCGTTCATTTTTTCCAAAACTTGATCTTCTCTTAAAGATGGGAGCAAAGCTTAGAAAGCAAAACATTCCGAACCTTCCATTAATCTAGCAAAATATGTTTCTTGGCCTCACATAACTCACAGCTCTCTGGATTAAAAAAAAACCCAAATTGCTGTCCAATTTTGTTGAAGTTTCCTGTAAAAATTGGAACCATGCATGCTTTTTTCATGAGTGATGTTGGGGTAGGTTAAATTCTTTTAAAATTGAGTAAATGGCATTTAAAAATAAATTTTTAAATCATGCTATACCAAAGTATTAAATCTGACCAGCTGGATCCTATATATTTTATTTATCGGTGCTCTTATCTTGAACAGAAGCATCAGTGGGTGCCTAGGTTAGAATGAGTTTACTTACCGAACAATTGGCCCATTAAATTTGGTAAAGAATTAATGAGGTTGTTTTTCTTTGCCCCCTCACTTTATTTACATACTAATTTTGGTTTTGGGGCTTATTTCTAAGAGACTCGGTCCCAGAAAAAAATCTTATATTTATGAATCTGTGATTGCTGGAGAGGCTCTGCAGATCTTTACAGCGGACTGACTTTTCTGTCTTAATTGCATAAATTGCATTCAGCTGCCTCTGGGACATTAGCCCCCAAGGTGTTCCCATTCACTTTGCAGAGTTTAAGTGGTATGAATTGGACTGACTTTTTTCTGCTTTTGTTCCTTTGATTGCTCAGTGGGTTATGTGTTTTTTTTTTAAGCTTTTTTATTATTTTTTTAGCATACTGCCTAAAGGAAAGAATTACCTGAGAACCAAAGTGAAAAATGAAGCAGAACTTACAAATGTTATGCTAATAGAAAAAGATGGAATAATCTCGCATTATATTAAAAGTTTAAAAAAAAATGAAAACAAACAAAAAAATCCTTAAGCTATGATGAGTGAAAAATATTTTTAAAACTATGGATAGCTGCCCGCTAGGGATATAACAGCAATGGAAGGAAAAAAGAGATAAAAGTCTCTGTTCTCAGTGATGCTGGTTTGGGGCACAACTGCGAATAATTCACATGTAGATAAAAAAGGGGACTTGTTACAGAGTGAAAAATTCGTGTCGTAAAGGAAAAAATGTCCCTCAAACCACCACATCTCATTGCCAAAAAAAACTAAGGACGTCTTCAACACAAAACCGTGAAACTTTCTTTCATCATGAGCCATCTAGGTGGCTGTTGCCTCCTTCCTTTTCCTTCCTGCGGTGCCATAAGGTAATCGTTCAGAGCAAGTCTCTAAGACAAGTCTCTAAGACATGGGTCTTCTGGAGGCTCTGTCCTTTCCCTGAGATGGTCAAGGAACCACTGAGCTGCCTTGGATGCTTAAATGGTTTGTAAATGGATGGCCTTGTCCTGCCATCCTGCCGTGTGGTAGCACCCCGTGCCCTCGTAAACTGCCCCATTTCCCTCAAGAGTTGCCCTTTGGTGATGGGCGACATGGTCATTAAAAGCGTTGTGAGGTCCTTGGGGTAGGAAGGTGCTCCATAAACCAAATAATTAATTCTACTGAGGAACTTTTCTGAAATGAGCTTTCTGAAATGAGCTTTTCTTCACCCTAGCTTGCGACCAGTGGTCTGTGCTGCCCCGTCCCGATCTCCACCACGACGTGAACAGGTTTGGCCATTCCGCAGTGCTGTACAACAGGTAAGACGCAAAGACTGGCGTGCGGTGACATAATGTCCCTTCTCTGTAGACTCCAGCACCTTTAAGTGCCCGTGCAAGTGTCAGTGTATGTAGATCCAAGACAAGACCTTTGAGATTGTCTATTCCAAATCCACTGAAATTCTCTGGTCTTGACTCTTGTAATGACTTTGGTGTCCACCCTTCACTCTCAGCCATTCTGTCCTGAGCTTCTAGCAGTTGAGTCTCTTCGCTTGACTAAGCTGTCTCAACTCCCTTAATTTTTACAAAATTGAATTGTTTGTTTCTCTTTTCTTTTCCTGTCATCTAGCTGCGCTGTCACCTTTTATCTTCCAAACTCTAGTTTTCCCTCATAGCTTCTAAAGTTGACATCTTAGTTGACGTAGCTTATCCAGCGTAGCTCTTCTGTACCAGTCATATGATGTACAGTGCTCGGCTGAAATCGTAGATGAAATTCCTCTCAGAGATGAGATTCCTGCCATTTAGCATTATATTGCTGTAATAATATTCATGCTTTCAGGCAAATGTCTCTGTTATGGTCTTTGGGTCAGTGAAACTGAGTTTGAGGTCGTCTTCATGGAAATGATTTCCTAGGAGTCTTGTGTTCTAGTTCCATCGTCCTTTCCAAAAAGTTTCCCCTAAATCAGCAATATTATTCAGAGAACTGTTTAAGCTAGTCACGTAACTCACACTGCCTTTAAGAGAAAGATATACTTCTATATTTTGCAACTCTGAATATATCTCCCAATATTTAGAGAATCTAGTGTATACTTTTTGTCTCTGCAAATAATCACTCACTATTACGTTTGCTTCAGTATTTATTGAATAAGAGCTGTGCGTTTGCTCCCATGGCAAATGATTAAGCTTATGTTCAAGTGCTTTCCTGATTTAGGATGAAAATACAGTGTTAAAATATTTTTAAATCCGCTAAAGCCTTTCTTTAGTTGCGTTAATTCTTCTGCACTGCCCTGTTAAATAAACTTACAAACATGGATGCACAGGTTTTTTTGGATGGTTTGGATGTTTTGGGGGGATTTTTAGGCATTTTGGGGTGGCATTTTCATGTCATGCCTAAAGCAGCTGTGATATTAAAGAAAGGCCTAAAGAAAACACTATTTTTTTTCCTCAAAACATTATTTTGCTTTTAGTTGACACAATGACTCTTTGTTCAGTTGCTAAGAGCCATGAAAATAACTGTGGTTTTGTCACAGCAGTGTACCAAGACGTGACAACACCGAATTGTTTTGTCGCAGCTTCTGAGCGTGGATTTAATGGTGTGATCCTGTCTCACCTATTTTAGCCTTCCTGCCTTTCTTGCCACTGTGCTTGAAAGACGAATCCTGCATTTCTGCAGCATTTTGTGTCTCTTCACACTAATTTGGTGCTACTCAGACGCTTGCCTTGGAAGGGAAGGTCACTTTTATCTAAGATAGTTTTGAGGCTTCCTCAGAAGCTACAAGACTCTTTGGGTTCTCCGACCTGATGGAACTTGATTGACCCTGGACTTTAGTGTGTTACTTAACCTCAATATCTTTAGTTGGATATATGCACACTGTAACTTAAAGCAATTTATACCACGAATAAAGCTGAGCTGCAGCAGTAGATGGTCTGTAAAATAGATGCACGTGTTCATGTGTTTCCGTGTGTTCTCTTTAGCACCATGTACGTGTTCGGGGGCTTCAACAGCCTCCTCCTGAGCGACATCCTGAGGTTCACGCCGGAGCGCTGCGAAGCCTTCGCCAACGAGACGGCGTGTGCCCGCGCGGGCCCCGGCGCGCGCTGCGTCTGGAACGCCTCCCGCCTCCAGTGCGTCCCCTGGGAGATGGCAACGCTGGAGCAGCAGCAGAAGGTCTTGGAGGACTGTCCCCCTAAGCTCGGTATGTGTCATGTCCTCACCCTTTCCCAGTGCCAAGAGTTTTTCCTTTCCAATTTCCCTCCTATTTTTGTGCCGTTGCCAGAAAACGTTCCTACGTTCCCAGGAGGGCTAAGGTCCTCCTTCTGTACATGCCCTCGGTGGTGGCACAAGGACATTTGCGTCCCCTGGTCTCTCCAGAGATGCTACATCAGCTCCTTAGGGCTTTTTCTGCTCTACTGGGTGTCACTTCCCCAAAAATTCATACTTTTTCATCCCTCATAGACACCATNCCCGCGCGGGCCCCGGCGCGCGCTGCGTCTGGAACGCCTCCCGCCTCCAGTGCGTCCCCTGGGAGATGGCAACGCTGGAGCAGCAGCAGAAGGTCTTGGAGGACTGTCCCCCTAAGCTCGGTATGTGTCACGTCCTCGCCCTTTCCCAGTGCCGAGGGTTTTTCCTTTCCAATTTCCCTCCTGTGTTATTTTTGTGCTGTTTCCAGAAAAAGTTCCTACATTGAGGTCCTGCTTCTGTGCATGCCCTCAGTGGTGGCACAAGGACATTTGTGTCCCCTGGTCTCTCCAGAGATGCTAC
>VWPW01015993.1:26528-44148 GCA_013389825.1 Crypturellus undulatus | reverse complement strand
GAAACAACGTCCTTCACTTCCTCCCCTATCCCCCGAGGCAAAAGGCAAAAGTGTGAGACCAGCCCATCAGCAGCCCTGGAGCTCCACGGAGGCCTCAGGAGGAAGAGTCCAAGCCACAGCCCTGTCGTGAATCCTGGGCTGCCTGAGACACCGCACGGGGTAGATCTGCCAAGAGGACCCGGACACTGCAGCGACCTCATGGTAGCCAGAACATCCCTTTCTGGCTGCCTCCGGGCTCTATTTCACCACAGCACTGAACTGTGGTAACTGAATGACACTAAAAAACCCACCAGTATGACTGTGCACTTGAGGGCTTCTGGGAGCAGAGCCGCACGGAATATTTGAAATGTCCCAGCTTTCCTGCCTTGCCAGAGGTGATGCTGGGTTGTGGTCAGCAAGGACATAGTCAGAACAGAAGCAGCCTTCAGTGTCCCCCGACAGCAGCACAGGCGCTGTGGGCATTGACGGGCAGGGCAGCTCTGCAGAAAGTGTCCTGCGGTCCTGGTGGTGGCAAGTGGAGAGGGAGCCAGCCACGTGCCCTGGCAGCAGCGGGAACAATGGCCTCCAGGGCTGCATGAGCAGGAGCAAAGAGCCAGGGAAGCAGATATACCCCTGAATTCATCACTCACATCATACACCGAGTAATGGGGCCTCCCAGTGAAAACACTGAGTACAGCAGAGGGCCATGAGGACAGTTGCCCTGTGAGGAGACACTGAGCGAGCTGGGGGCTCACTCAGCATGGAAAAGGGTCAGGGTCACCCAACAACAGCCCCCAGAGCCTACAGGGGATGTCATGAAAATGGAGACGGGCTCTTCACTGAGGCGCGTGGTGGGGAGGAGAAGAAACAACACATGCAAGCCGAGAGCTTCAGGCTAGGTATAAACTTCCTTGACAGTTGAGCACTGGAACAGGTCACCCAGATTGTCTGTCAGGCTCAGCCCCTAGAGATTTTCAAGGCATGAGTGGATAAATCCCTGAACAACCTGGTCCTCCCCTGCCTAAGATTCCAGTCCGGTGGTGGGATCCCAAGGCCTCATCCCTGAACACTGTCTCTCTTCACCAAAGAGAACTTAACTGCAGTAACTCCACAGACCGGTTTGTAGGGCAAGTCCCATAGCCATCTCCATGATGGGGATATACTGATTTTGAGGAAGCACTTTCTCCTCATTTCTATTGTGAGTGGTGAGAGGAGCCATTTAACACCGTAAAACACCGTAAAACATGACAGCAGCAGCTCTTCCCCTCCTTCTGTGCTGTTCCTGGGATGTTCAGATAACAGATTACAAAAGGCAACCTGTTTGCTTCAGTGCTATACAGCCAGTTCCACATGCTGTACAGCATCCCAGGCAGAAGACAATCACAACCAAAAGGCTGAAATTCAAGCTATGTGGAAGCATCTCTGCTTATGCTCATCACCCACTGCTGTTTGCTTTGATAAGTACTTAGAAAAGGTGGAGGTCCTACATAGAGTGCTGACTGCTGAGAAGCAGTGTAGGGTTTCCTAACATTTCTCTAGACCTGGATGCTCCCCATGTTTCCAGATGGACATCTAGAAATCAAATCATTCAAAAGCAGCACAGACCGATGAATTTGTTACCGTGGCATGAGAGAGAAGAGAGGCATGAATCTGCAGTATATCAGCTGGTCCGAGGTAGCTTCACTTGTCCTGACTCTGGGACTGACAGGTTGCTTTAGCTCAGTAGAAGGTGGTAGATTGCAGGTGGACATTCCTATGGAGCAGCTGCGAAGTGCCATGTTCATGTAGCATCTGTGCCCCACCACAGCTACCCCATTTGCACTCCTGCATCAGGCAACACCACCTTTCTCTGCTGTCTTCCCTTTTAGAGCACAGCAGTGGCCACCCCTGCTCAGGCCAAACTTTTGCAAAAGGCTGATACAAAAGATGTGGTCTCTGGAGAACTCCGCAAATGGCTCTTCCTGGCCACGTTTCCCAAACCAAAGCGGTGGTTCTGCATGGGACGCACAACCAGGGGCAGATCCCTGCGCTGGAGAGCAGTCACTCAGCAATCTCCAACGGGGACAGCGATCCAGCCACCTGGGTGACAGAGATCCCGTGCACTCGGTGCACTCTCCCAAGAAAGGAGGGAGCGCTACCATGCTGCGTGCTCAGGGATGCGGTTTCGCGGGATGCAGAGGGCCCTTTATTCACATTGCAGTCAAAAGGAGCCCGCGGTGTTCACAGCTTGCCGGAATTGGTCTGGTATTGGTTACACCCCCAGCTATTTGAGGAAAAACTTGGCCTCTCAAAGCTCTCTGCCTCTCTCCTGTGCCTTTGTGTTCTCTAGAAGGTGAAGCGTAAGAGTATAAAAAGCTGCAAACAGTCCCTACCTCTGGAGACCAGGCATTTACTCTCAGAAAGAAAGACCAATTGCTTCCCAGAGCATTGTCCATCCACATTAGAGAAAGGATTAAGCAGATACATTCAGCTATTCTAACAGATTTTCTTTAAACCTTGAATACGCCTCTCACACTCAGTAAGATAATCACATTAGTTTTGTCATTAAAAGATCCCTTTTATAGAAAGTACCTAAACCGCTTAAACCACCCAGAGAGGTCGCATACATTAGAAAACAACAAGACAAACGGAAGGGATTTGCTATTCCGGGTCTTAGTGTTTCACTGCACCTACTTTCTAAACTGGGGGATTGAACTAAAAGGTTTTGCAAATTATGAGCAGAGGGGGAAGCCGCAGCGGCAGCCGGCCCCGCGAAGGGAGCCCCCGCGTCACGGCTGAGCGCGCGGGCCCGTGCGAGGCGCTCGCGCTCCCCGCCGAGGCCGCGCGGACGCCTGCAGCAGCAGTGGGCAGAGCAGTGGCGTGCGCAGGGCCGCCCTCGACACGTCTGCCAAGAGCAATGGGCGCTGCAAGCAAATGAGACAAGAACAGCCTTTTTTAAAAAAATCAAACACCTACTTTGAAAAGCACTTAAGAACTGTAAATTCACCCTCAATATGATCCTCATTTCAGATCTTTTGCCTTCAATGCTCAATATTATTGTAGTTGTTACTGTATTACATAGATTCTGTTAATCTAGCCTGGCAAAGGCGAACCATTTAGGTGTTTAACACGGATAGTCGTAAGGTCTGATTCATGAAAAAAGAATCGTTTTTTTAAATTAATGACTTTATTTTAAAAACACAAGAGCAAACAAAGACAAGGCTAGATTATAAAAAATACAGAGACAAGAGCAGCAACAGAGTAGTTTGCCATATGTCGATATTGATAGCATTTTCATAGAAAATGACAGAGACAGAAAATGGGATTCAAACAAAGCCAAATAAATGATCATTCATAAATGGTATTAGGGAGCAAAATGTCACATATTGACATTTCTTTCCATAGTTTCAACTTCAGAAAGATTTATGTTGTACAGACCATTATTCAGCAGCTTATTTCAGAACCATGTGACATACGTGTTACCAAGCTCTGTGAGGATAGTTTAAACGTTTGTTTTATTATTCCAACAGCACAAATCTGCCCCCACAACAGTCTTATTCTAGTACAAGTAACTGTCGGCTTTGCCAAGGCTGCAAGTATTCCGGTCACAAACATGAGCAGTTGCAGATCAATATTTTTGCTTTCAACTCAAGTGACCATAAAAACGTTTTATTTTTTTATCTAACCATGATTTCCCCAATCACACACCGCCCATTACGCTGGCTGCAGACAGCACAGATGTGTTCTCCTGAATCACAGGAGAGCCAAACTCCTGCACAGCTTAAGCACAGCTGGTCCTTTCTACCTTTCTGGAGGTAGGCTTGCAGTATAGGATCCCCTGAGCTCTTTCCACACTATTTTTATGGGTCTTTCATGTCACCCTCATGATTGTCAGAAAGATAACACTCTGCTATTTGCCACAGAAGATGCTGACAAATCAGCTGCCAACGTGAAAAGCTTTTATCATACAGAAAACTCATTAGGTTATTGCTGTTTCCTTCTAAATCCCTACAGGTTAGATTCAGGACAACTCCTTCAGAGTAGATGTAGCATACTTTTTTTTATTTAAAGTTCACTGACATTTGTCTGTGACACATCAGGTGCACAGAGAGTACAGGATGCAACACTCACCCTGCAATCTCATTTTGCATATACTTTTCCTGAGATTTGCTTCCCAGGGGGGCTTTCTTTTCTGTAGCCTCCTTTGATGGTGCAGTATCTGACTATCTTCAAAGTCAAAATTACCTATGGACCCAGCAAGGCGCAGGCAGAAGCTACATGGCTTCTTTCCAACAACCTCCAGCCTTGGTCCTCACCAAGGAACACTTCAGGCTACACAGCCCAGCCAAACCACCTCTTGCCAGGTCAGTGGTTTGCTTTGATGGGCCATGAGGTCAGTCCATACAAGCTTCCTCATCACTCCCACGCAGGACCTGTTGTTTGGCTTGGACTGAAGTAACTTCCAAAGTGACGGCAACCAGTTAATACATCTGCTCCTCGGCAGCTACTTAAACCTCCCAAACGGGAAACTACCAAATGAAAGTAAAAACTCAAAGGCTGTTACCTTAACCGTTGTGTGCCTAAGTGGCTCAAACAGTCACCTTCCACTCCGAGCTAAGTATAAACAAGGTAGCATTTACCTGTTTGCAGAACCCCACATCTGCCTGGGGATAAAAATGTGTGTCCTTGCCAAACAAAATCTTGTTCCAGAAGCTCACATTTCTGTAAGATTGATGCTTTGGGTTGAGTTATCATTAATTCTTTTTTCCTTTTGTACATTTTTTTCTGACCAGTGGGCAATGAGCATTTTAATTCAAGTCATTCATGACGTACACCAAGAACACACACAAGCCTGAAGGGAAATATGGCCCCCTGGGACATGACCGATGAGGGAAGGGGGAAGGTAGCAATTTCCAAAGACCCTTTCTGCTCTCACCTGCATGAAACAGGCAGAGCTCATTTAAATGAGGTAGTCAAACAACATAGTCCCCTCACTAGCATATATAAACAGAAATACAGATTTTGTTTCTAAATACAAATTGAACAGCTTTGTTTCAAAATACAGTTTCTCAAAATTCAAAATTGAAAATAGCAGGGTTTAAGGAAAGCTTTAATTACTTTGCTTGAAGCTAACCATGTTTTCCAAACAATAAAAAAGTTGCTTCCTGAGAAAGAATAAGTTAACTGTTAAGGGGGAAGGAGGAGGAAGAGGAGGAGACACAGGGGCTGTTAATTGCACTGCTAACAGCCCACTGCATGAGTCTCCCTGGGTCCATCCTCACGCAGTATTACAGAGGTTATTGCAAGAACAGGACTCAAACAAAACTGTGCAGATCGCGAAAGCTGGAGCAGCCTCCTGCTTGTTCAGCTACAATCCATATGCGATGCCAACATTTACATTTACACTTGTAAATTCTACTCCTGTACATTCTATTCCTTGCCTTTCAGTAAAACACATCATTACCATGAAGTACTAAATGCTTAAGACACAGTTGTTTATTTTTTTTTTTTTATGATTTGTAACACAGCCGATTAGGAAAAACATTAGTTTTGGGGTGTTTAAAAAATTCAGCAACAACACATCATCAAGTACACGAGAAAGAGATTGGAGCATATTTATACCATGGTACCCCCCAAAATGAATCTATTGGAAAAGGGACTGACAACAGCTTTCAGTCAAGTGGATTTAGGCAATTCTGATTAGCTCCTCCTTTGCCCTTATGCTTCTTCTCTGGTCTTGCTCTCTATATGCTCTGAAGTAATAATCTTGCAACCTGAACATAAAAGCCTTGTTTAAACAACTGTTTCTAGAACATCAGAGCAAGATGAGTATGCTAGGAATTATGCAGAAGAGACTGGGATTAACAGGAGTTTGTTAAAAAAAAAAAAAAATTCAGTGTTAGGTGTGTTGGGGTCATCTTGTGCATTTTTTTGTTTGTTTTCTTTTATTTTTTTTCCCCAGAAAATGGGAAGAGAGAGGAAACAAAAAGAGGCTGAGTGTTTTAGTAAAATACTCAACTATCAACAAAACGTTTATTCTGTTGAATCAACTGAAGCTGACGTTTCTCAGCTTTAGGAGCCTCAACAAGCCCAGAAGGCCTTGCCCACATCTTGCTGAGCTGGGACTGTCCTTGCACCTGCAAAGGATCCCTTTGGAAGGAGGGCTGCAGGGGGAATGAGGCCAGAGTTGGATAAGGAGGCAACTGCCCCAGCCATTTATCAACGTCAGAGATGTGGTCTGGTGAATCAGGGCAGTTTGGCTGTCTTGGAAGCTTTACAGAGAGCCCGAGTGCACCTGGCCTGTCGAGCTCTGCATCAGGCTTTAGGCTGATCCAAGAGGAGAACTGCATTCTGCGTTTTGAATAGTTTGTCCTGCAAACTTTTTTTTTAAGGCTTTTTATTAGAGAGCTCTCAGCAAACAGATCATGCAAAATTTCAACAATACAAAGAATGGGGGGAGGGAAGACTCCACACAAGGCACAGCCCTTATTATTTGTCCCTTCATAAGATCTAGCCAGCATGAGTGTCACATTTGCTCTTTGACAGAATAGCTGAGAAAGCTTCCTGATTTGAAAGAGCTCAGTGTTTGTGCAGAGGACACACACACAGACACAAAACAAAGCCTGAGGAGTTTTTTTGGCTACCGTTATCACCGTGACATATTTTTGGGTTAGGACAAACAGCAATGGAGGAAATAAAGCCCTGGTGTAAACAGCAAAGTGTCAGGGACCAGCCCTGATGCAGTACAGAGTAGAATGGAAAAGCCTCTGCAGACACCTTTGATTAATAAGCTGCTAGAAAAGTGAGGAAAAAGTATGCACTTGTTTTAATCCCCAAAGGTAAGGTGATTTTGGTTCTATCATTCTTTCCATGCTCCTCCATCTCTATTTATTCCAGCCAAGGATGTCTCAAATCCAGTCCCACTGGAGACAGCGGGAGCCATGGGCATGAGCAGGGCTGCCGTGTAATCCATGCACACGCTCTCCCAGCGCGCTGGATCACAGTCTGCCGCAGCCAGGAAGGCAGCAAGCCCAGAACAGGAACTCTACCTTGTTGTGCAACATTGGAGAAGAGCAGAAGCGGAAAGCAAGCCAGAGCAGGTAGCTCAATGCATGCACTTTATTAGCGCACGGTGTTTACTGGAAAATGCTCCTCATTCGTTCGTCCCTCTCTCCTCTCCCAGGCACAAGCATCAGCGGCTGGAATTGCAGTGGAGGGGAGGAAGCAGGAGCAAGGCATTCGGACAGCCGCGTGGGGAGGCCTGGCCCTGCTCCCGGGGCAGCTGCCTCAGAGACCACGCGTGGCCGCCTGCACCCAGCGCCTCATGTAGCCGGTCTCCAGCGCCCGCGCCTGCCGCACGGACGGTGGGTCGCAGGGGTGGCGGCCGCGCAGGTCCAGGTGATGGGCTCCGTCGGGGATCACGATGGCCACGAGGGAATCGCTGATGTTCTGCATCACCCCTCCTGCAGACCATGGATCCAGGCCGCCGTTGCTGTGGGGGAAATGATGTTGCGTGAGGCTACAGCCACGCTGCTGGTGAAGCTGCACTCCCACCCAGCACGCACGGTGATCGTGAAGGTCTGCCTGCAGCCCGACCAACACAGACCTCCCCCTGCGTCGATGTCTTGTGTCCAGCTCTCTTCCTGGACAGGGATACGCAACTAGGAACAGCTTAAGCAAGGCTGCACTGCCATCCAGGACAATGTCTATAATATGTAATACTGTCAAAGTCTCTGGAAAAAAAAATTGTTGCCCGTACAACTGTCACAAGAAAAGGTTCCTCCAAATTCCAAAGTTCCTTGCTTTCCTTTTCCTATCACCTGTCAAACCAATAATCAGCTCAAGCACTCAGGGCCTGCTTAATGCTGTCTCAGTTGGATACCAGCCTGCTTTTGGAGCAGTCTAAAGCAACTTCCTCCCCAGACAATGAATGGATTTCAGGACCTTAGACCAGCCTGCAGAAAATGCCTGATCCATGGAGAAAAACAAAGGCTGGTTTGGGATTAGAGTTTTGCATCTCCCACTCTTATTTTGGGAGTCAGCCTGGCCATCCCTGCTGCCTCTTCCCTTCCTTTATCACTCCGTTCTTACCAAATGTGCGTCCATCTTCCTGCATGAAACCGCCAACATCCAAATACTTTTTAACTGCACAAATCCAGATCTACTCCCAAATAAGCACTAGCCCTGCCCACAAAGGAGAGCAGGAGGGATAGAACAGTAGGTTAGTGTCAGCTTCGAGGAACAAAATCTCATAAATGAAAACCCTGTTGGACATTGGATACGCAGCTAGAAAAACACCACAGTGACAGCACCAGCAACCTCAGAAATAACGAGCAAAAAGTGTTTGTGGAAATAACTAGAAGTAAAAATCATATATAGCTTGAGCTATTTTGTATATGTGTCTCCATGGACAATAAAAAAAATCTTGAATTTCTGTAAATCTCCCTTTCCAATGTTTCTAAACATGACTGAGATTTAGAAACATTTTGTATCTGCAAAACGAAATGCCCAGAGAGCTGCCCAATAAGGAAAACAGGTTTGATTTAAAAGGTTGCCTGAATGAGCATTAGCACCAGGCAACAGGGAGATGAGTTGCTGAGAGACCCGAGACGGACGCAACTTGGATCTCTGGCTGCGGTGACGTGGAGACGGCGCGAGTCACGAGCAACGAGCATGTGGAGACAGAGCGCCCAACAGGTTCACAGGGCAGCATCTAGGACGGATTATTTATGTGCTAAAGCCAAGCAGGCACTGGAGGTGCTCAGCTGTCCACTCTACAGGATGGAGCGTTCCCAGTGTACACTGAGTTTAACAAGAAAGTAAAGCACAAAATGAAACAAAACTCAGCATTTCTTTCTAGCAGTGGCAAGGTGAACAAGACTTCAGAAATTACAAATTTCAATGCAAAATATCAGCCAGGAAGAGCAAATGAGACTGTTGTGACTGGATTTTTCAGTGTACCGTTCTCCAATTCTGTTTTCAGCTCATGCTTCTCAGACAGTACAAGTGGGACCTTACTTATGGCACAGCAAAATATTCCCTTTCCTAATGCATCCTTAGAGCCTCCTCTGCCATTAAATTCTGCTCAGAACAAGCACAGATTTTACATGCTCCTAGCAGCACTGTGCGTATCCTATTTTTTTTTCTTTTAAATAAATCCACATACATACGCACAACTGTGGAGATTCATTTTCTAAACTTTTCTCCCCTTCTACCAGGCATTGTTCTGCCTGCTCTTTTGCTCCATTCCTTTCTTTTATGCCAAAAAATCCCTCTTCTGCACAGTCCTAATACCCCTTCAAAACAGCATTCATGCTCTAGATTATTTTTACCCTCTTTTACACTCTCCCTCCCCAGTAAAAAAAAAAAAAAAAAAAAACAGATATCTGAGTGCCCCAACTTGGAACCAGGGCACAAGTTCTGCTGTGATCTGCCCATCTTGAAAAGTTCCAACTTCTGGACTGTGCCCACCAAATTTTACCCTGTCTAGAATCTGGAATGTTTCTGGGTGCCAGACACAAGAAATACAAGCTCAACTAAACGCACTCAAACTAAGGTCATCTTTCAAGGCTACAGCAAAGGAAACTTTTTAAACACTTAAAGAAAAAAATAAAATGTCCAATGAAATTTTGAAATTTCAAGTTAGGCTCCTATTCACACTGGCTGACTTTGACTACCACAGCACATTGGTGATGAGGCACTATGAGCTGCTGCAAACCTGCTGCTGCCGAACACACACACACTCACTGAGAGCAGCAGGGCCAGGCAGGTCCCACACAGTATTTCTGTGCCAGTGACTGAATGGATTCCAGTATGGGCATCTGGAGTCGAAAGTGCTGAGAAAACACGACTGAAACCCCCAATCTCCTCAAACTAGTGTTTTAATAAAGGTGCCTGGGACAGGCAAGGAGAATCTGTGCGTAGTTTAAGTAATACCCACACCGCAAGAAAAACTTAGTAAAACATCTGTGAAAAGGTGCCAAAGGGGCACTGGGAATCCCAAGTCAACACTTGGGAAGTGCAGCTGAGCCCCAGTGTGCAATCTGCAGGGTGATCTGCTGTTAGCAGAGGGAGAAGCAGCATTCACGAGTTTCGGCATCCTGGCCAAACCCTGTAGTGGCTGGATAAATCTACCCCTCGGTGGCTCTGTTTAGATGAATTATTCCTCCCTTCCTGTGCTAAACTGTTGTGCAAGTTGCTTGACACTTTTACACGGCACTTTTTACCCCATGGGGGGCCACATCCCCTGGTATATGTAGAGTTTTTGTGCGTGCTTTTTCTTTTTGCAGAGCACTCTTTGGTGTTTGTGGATAAAAGGCTCTTATATAAAATGTACAGTGTTGACAATGTGCCTGTTTGAAGAGAAACAACTCAGCTTGAGACCCAATGCTTTGTGTGTACAGCACTTACTTCTTTCTCATTCATTTGGTTGCTTTCAAGCTTTTCTCATTTCAAGCTCCTTCAGTTGGCATAAATTCTTAAACACTTAGATTTGTTTGTCTATTGCTTACAAAGCAGGATTCTAGTGTACAGAACTGTGGGACCTTGGCAATAAGCAACAGTTTGTAGAAATTAAGTTAGATCAATAATTTTTCCTATTAAAAACGGTGGAATTCCTCTCTTCGGAGCCGACATCCCGCTGGGGCAGAAACAGCAAGAGACAAATGAGAGGAAAGCAATAGGCCTTTGCAGCCAAAGGGACCAACGTTAACGGCTGAAATGCAGAGAATAATCCCCAATTCAAGGCAGGACTTTTTGCTTTAAAATACACAGCTATTTAGCAAGTCCAAAAGACTAATTCTGATTTTTGTTTAAGGAAGTTTGTTTTTGAAAAGGCCCTGCACAATTGGAACAAGAGCAGAGGGCTACAGCTAGGAGCTACCCACAGTGGGCAATGAAGAGAGGGAGTCAGAATTCCTGAGGGCACAGGCTCCAATTGGGCAGAAAATGGGTTTATTAAAGGCCTCCCTACCAAGCAGCAACCTAAGGAACAGCCAGTTCTTGGCTGTTCAAAATTCCTATCACCTCCCAGCGAAGTACAGCGACATGAACCTCCCTTTTACGAGAGCAGAACAGAATTTAACCTCATTAGAAATAAAGAAAGCTGAAAGGCTGAGCAGAAAGTAAGCAGTATGCACTAGTTTTTGTATCTGACTGAAACATTTGTTTCACTTTTTGCTCATACAAGAAGGTGTTTTAGACCAGCTTGTTAGATTACTGATATACCCTGCTGGAATGAAAATGTCTCTATTTCTGTCTTAAACAATTCTCTTGAAACTTAACCCCATTATTAAAATTAGGAGTCATGCTACTTCCCTCTTTCAAAGAGGGAGAAGCATCACACCAGCCCTCTGCAAGACTATCACCCAGAGCAACAATTTCAGTCACCAAGATCTTGTGTTGTAACTAAAGCTTGTTTAGACTTTCCTTTCAAATGGAAAAGACAGTGTTTTGGCTTCATAAAAGCTAAACAGATTTACCAGCATGAGAAACCTGGACTTTGGCCACAAGATAAGCAGGAATGCACAGGGGAAAAACAACTTCATCTGGCAAAATCCCAAGCTAAATTTTTCTTTTAGAGACACACAAGCAATGACAGGACAATTTGCTTCTTTGGTCACTGCAGATTGTTCATTTTACTCTGCAGGGAAACAAAAAGTGCCACCATCATTTATCCAAGTGGAATGGAATACTTTACTATGCAGAGCAGGCTCTCTGCACTGGCTAGTGCAAAAGCTGCTCTAGAAGCTGGAGCAAGGCCTACCTAAAGATGATGTTGCTGTGGGAGCTGATGTTTTTCCCTCCATACAAGGAAAGAATCCAAGAGGGGCGAGGCCTCACTCCCCACAGCTTGAAACACTCCTCCGAAAGGGCATCGAAGTCCCACTTCTGGGGCTCAAACATGTCATTGACACCATCTGTGCACATGGGCATCACCATCTCAGTGCAAGCCTGAAAGAAAGAGCAGGGCGACATGACTCACTCCTGGGAGACTGTCCAGGAACGGCGGGTGCAATAGTTAAATGAGAAAAGCTCAGACAAGATTCAATCCATCAGTAATTATCGAGCTATCAGAACACGATAAAGCAAAAATCTTTATTTTTCAGCTACAAATCATTCCCTGGCCTTAGTGGTAACAGCTAGGAGGAAAAAAAATAGCCTGAAGGCCTCACACTATCCTTATCTACTAGGGCAACTACAGAGTCCACTCTCGCTTGCCTTCTTCCCCAAGTGCCTTCAGAAATGGGCAGGAAACAAGCTGCAGATTGGAGGAGTGGTTTTTATGAGCCCAGCTGCCATATTCTCTTTTTAGCCATGTGGAGGGGAAGGGAACCCAGCCAGGAGCAGCCTGTCACTGCCTGGACACCGACTCAAACAGCTTGACTCGCATCCAAGTCTTTTGGATGAGACTTTACTTTAGAGATGCACATTTCTGTTGCCCTGCTCGACAGGAAAAAAGGTGCCTCAGGGAGATAGGGCATAAATAGCTTTATTTGAAAGAAATTAGTATTAATACATCCTGGCATACAGAAACTAGTATCAAAATCTAACAGCTATCCCTACTTTCCACAATGAGAGCATTGCATAGTACTCTGTTACTCTTATAAACAAGCTTGAAGGTTCAAGTTCTGAGCCAAAGAGCGAAGCATACAGATCTTGTGACTGTTTGGAGAACATCTAACATGAACTGCCCATGAAATGGTCTATGAAAATTGACCATAACCTCATTCACAGAATCACAGACTGGTTGAGGTTGAAAGGGACCTCTAGAGATCATCTTGTCCAACCCTCTGCTCCAGCAGGACAGGGTGGCATCCAGGCGGGTTTGGAAGATCTCCAGAGAAGGAGACTCCACAGCCTCTCTGGGCAGTCTGGTCCTGTGCTCATTTTCAGTTCTAAACTCAGTCTGATTTTAAAGGCTTGGATTGTAACTAAATTTATATATAAGTAAGCATAAAGTAGTGACTCTACTGCAATCCAATCACCACAAATCAATTCACATCTAGCCCAAAATGCTGACAGTTAAATGATGGTTCCCATGAGCTCCAGAACCCCAAAAACCTCACGGAGCTGCTTTGAGAGAGGACAGGATGCCTACCTGGTAGTACCAGCCCATCTGGCCCAGATTCTTGGTGGCAGTCTGAGACATGTCAAAGCAAGAAGCTTCTCCTGAGTAGTTGTAGTAGACATTTACCGCCTGGAAAATATTCTGCAACAGCTGCTTGTCTGGAAGACTGGGATCTGTCAAGAATTTGCAGACTACCTATTATAAAAAGGGAAGATGGGAATCTCAATCTGAAAAAGATACATATCGAAATGCTAAAACTGATGGAATATGGGCTTTGTTTGTTTTTGAAATTAGTCTTCCGTGCTTCAAGATACTGTCTTTCTCTGAAGTTATTTACCCTATGCATTATACTACTATTGTTTATTTTCCTACTATTATATAATAGCATTACAATTTTCTTGCTTCTTCGTGTTTGGAACATATAAGGTAGGATAATGAAAAAGTGTTTTGTTGTTGAGGAATTAGGAGTGCCCTTGGGTAAAGTTAAACTCAGAATTTTAACTGAAGACAAGCAGACACTAGAGCTGGAGAAAAACAAACAAACAAAAAGAACCCAGAAAATCCCAAAACCACTGTACCAGAAGAATTTTTCATCTCAGAAAATATGAGAACACATTTTGCTTCCTGGCAGGTCTTCCCTCTTACTGTTATTTTCATGGGGCTGGGATAACACAAGGACAATGAAGGGAAAAGCTGTGGATTTGAGCTCCTACCCAGCTGCGCAATCCCAAATTATTCCTGCAAGGAGCAAAGTATGTACTGCAACTCTAGAGCTGTTCAAGTACAGGGTTATATGCCCACATGGTCAACCCAGAGGATTCCTACTGGTTATTAATGGATGATTACAGAAAATTAAAGCAGCAGCAAATCGTGCTTCTTTGAAGAAATTAGCTTATCTCTCCATGCCTGCTCTACTTAATCTTTTCCCTCATTTCTCCTGTGGAAGCTCAAAAACTGATCCCTCCCTTCTTCTCAACAGAGAAGGTCAACGCACAGGTGTGTCTTGCCACTCGCAGTGGGTTTTATGGTTTGGGTAGCTCAGCCTGCTGTTCTGCACTCAGCAAACACTGGTGTGGAGAGCTGGCCCTCTCGCGCAGACACACTCTGCAGACACGTAACAGCAGAGGGCTGCAGGGAGCTTTGTACATATTCAGCTACTCTAACATACTTTTCCCTGCTTTTCACCCTCCGATTAAAAGTCCCATTGCAGAGAAAGCACCTGCACAGCTTGTATCATCTGGACTTCAAACATTAACCTTGTCCAGAAGAGCAGAAGCCTTTTCTATTTTAGGCTTTTATCTCCAACAGAAATAGAGTGAAGAGTGGTGAAGGCGAGCACATTTCCTACGTTGCATTAGGCTGGTAAGAAAGCAGAAGTTATTTGAAAGTGTTCATACTGTCCTCTGCAGACAGCCACACAGGACAGACAACTGTCCATTCCCTTCTCTATTAGCCAGCTCTAAACAGCTCAAAACGGATACAGGAGCTTTGTTTTATTTCTAACAATTACTACTTAGCAGCAAAAATGTAAGTGCCATTTTATTTATCTCATCTGCCATAGGTGTTAACCCAAAGACATGCAGGGAAATTCAGTCAGGGACCAACAAGAACAAGCTTCAAGAAAACAGAAATACTGTAGGAAGCATTAAAGATAATCAAAACCTCAAAATACAGGTTTGTAAGTGTGAAAAGCTGAAATCAACTCTTGAATAAAGGTGCTAAGTTACCTGTATAGGCCAGGCTGGCAGAGGCTGTAAGAAGTCAGCTTTGTAGGGGTAATCCACCATAGCCAAGTTCACCCAGGTATCACTCAGCCAGCTCTTTAATATAGCAGCATCCTGAGAAGTTTTTAATGGGCTGCATAAGTGAAATGTGCTAGAGAGCCACTGCAAACCTGCATCTTTTAAAAAAAAAAAAGGCAGAATTAATACCTAACATATCTGTCAATCACACAAGCCAGCTGCATTGCTGTTAAAAAACTTAGTGAAATTATTCCATGTACTCACAAGCATAACAGACTAAAATTTATTCAGAATCTATTCCAGTGAAAAGAAACATCCATAAGATGAAGTGTACAGACTGTACGCCACAGTTAAGAGTTACCTTTTTGTAAAACAATTCCCCGGTTCATATTTTCACGCTAATCAGCTAACTTGTGATACTGGCTTTCTCTTGTAGGATTCTGAACTGAAATAGCAAGAGAAGGCCTTTTTTTTTTCCTTTAAATTCCTGTGCTGTACAGTGACCCCAGCTGATTCATTCACCCAAGTACCAAAACAATAAGAACTGGCATGATTTTATATTTCCAGCTGCCTCTATTCCTATTTACGCTACTTTTTAGAACAGACATCATTCATTCAGCTTTGCTAGAAAGGAATATAAGCTTTGAAATTCTGATTGTAAAGATGTTTGGACCTGGATTCTGAATCACACCAGATAAAAAGGAAGCAACTGATTCAAGAAGACAGACTGATTTAAAAAAAAAAAAAAAAACACTGAGTCTATTTTATAGTTTGGCATGACTAAGTATAGTCTCAAATATATATAAATATATGCACTCACACAAATACATTATATATATATATTATATACACAGACAAGTACAAGTTATAACACGAGCTCACTGATTTTATGAAATTGTAATATAAGCCTGAATATGGTTTTTCTTGGAAAAAAGTATTGAGAGGTCCTACCTGTTGAAGAAAGATGATTAATGGCATTCCAGGAATTCCGGATGCTTTCAGAGCAGCCTTTCCCACTCTTTCTGAAATCATTAGTCACTATGCTGAAGTAAGTGCCACAAGGAACCAAATCACCAAACTGCCAGATTGGGGCAGAGGCTGCCAGAGCTCTGCAAATGCACAGAGATTGTCTGGTGAAACACAAGACTCCCGAGCCTCTACAAAGTGCCCTTCCCTCTCCCGGGCAATACTGTTTGCACAGCCCCTGTCTAAGCAGGATTCTGCTCAGTCGCCCCTAGCTGAACTAACCATCATGTTGCAAAGCCTTTCCCCAGGTCTGCATGCAAAGGTCACTGACCTTTACCAGCTTCGGACGCTAACACAGAGACATCAGGGATACGTGAAGAAGTTCAGAGTTTTGTTTACTTCATGTTTCATTTTCATCTATCATCCAGGACTTGAACATACTCAACTGAAGTGAGATTCCCTACATACAAGAACTTATTCTCTAGCAGACAAGGGGGGCAACTGAGGCATTAAAGAGATTGAAGTGCTGCCTCGAGTCACCAGGAAATCAATTATTAAATTAAGAATTCAACACCAGAGTCAGAAGCGTAGTGTCACAAGAACATTTTGCAATGATACTGAATACAGTCTGATATAATACCATTGAGGCAGGGGATGATGGAGGGGCTGAAATCAAAGGAAACTAAAAATATTTACAAACTCAATGTTCATAGTGACTGTTTTTATAAAACAGGCAGATCTGAAAAGCCACATCCTTAGTGTGCTAGCACTTGCTGCCCTACAGGTGTCCTTATAAGGAGGAAGTGCCTCTTCTCAAATTCAAAGCAAATTAATTGCTCCTTCCAAAAGTGAAAAATCCAAGCCAGCTGGAATTGTGCCATAATATTTATAGGACTCGAGCAGCAAACGCACAGGATGACAGCTCTGTGCTCCATGGGGTCAGGGACACTCACCCAACTACCACATGAGGGTACTTCATCCGAAGCCAAGCTGCCAGCATTCCCCCATATGAGCCTCCAATTGCAATGACGGGACTAAAACGGGCTCCGACGATGTTCTCCTTCAAGTACTCAATTAGTACTGCAAAATCAGCCAGCGCTTGCTCTGAGGTCAGGTAATTGAGATGCTTGGAGTCCTGGGGCAAAGCAAGCAGGTTATAAGCAACATGGGGAAAGCTTCCAAAATCAGCCCTTCTCCTTGGAGGATCTAGGGAGTTCTCAATCTATGCCTGATAGCAAATATAATATTTCTAGCAGGTGTTTCTTGAAATGTTATAAAATTCCAAAGTATTTTTTTTAATCCTAGAATTAAGAATTACAAAAAATATTTAGTCATGTGCTTGAGTCTTATTTGTCTTATTCAGGCAAGCAGTCATTGCACTACCAAAAATTATAATAGGCAGATTTATTTTAATATAGACCACATCTAAAGAGTGAGGGAAATAAGACACTTACACTGAAAGACTCATTTCCAAAGGGCAAAGATTCTCCATAATATCTATGTTCAGCAAATACTAACATGGCACTAAGTTCTTCAGCCACATCCCACATAAAACCCTGGTAAGAGGGGAAAAAAACAAGTTGAGAATTAATTAGTTCGAAAGGCCTACTTTCAATTTAGTTTACTTTAACACACATTCTGATATTGAAGACATGATCAAAATACAGCTAGAAAGACAGTGTGTAATTTGGCTTTATGGCATCCTGGAAGAAATAACACAGGGCAGATATCTACCAGGAGACATGCAAAAGTACCTGTGTAAATAAAAATGCAGCAAAGCAGTAAGCACTGTTTTGCGAGGGTGCATCCAGACAATCCCACTAGAACTCCCAAGGCACAGGCTTAACTCATAGAAGGAAGAAAAAAAAAAAAAAAAAAAAAAAAA
>VWPW01015993.1:12998-26513 GCA_013389825.1 Crypturellus undulatus | reverse complement strand
ATAAAAACAAAGAAAGAAAAAAAAAAAAAAAAAAAAAAAAAAAAAAAAAAAAAAGACTTTGATTTCCATGGATTTTAAATATAGTCATGAACTCTTTAAAACTTTTACTGTGCTTTTTCTTTTTTTTGCCTGATTTTTTTCTGTAATCACAGCTTTTACTTTGATATACGATACTGTCTCCTTGCTCTTCCATATTTTTTCAGTAAATCACTGCTGAAAAAGATTGCAATTCAAGAAGAATTAGTTTTATACATACTGTGTTATTGCAGAACCATGTGATATCTCCTTCATTGCCTGTATAAAATAGTATTGGTCCATTATCTTTCTTCCAGTGCTGATCTGCTATCAGGTATCGCTGCTGGAATGTAAGATTTTCATCAAATCCAAAGTGATCAATCTGTCAGGGCAAGAAAAACAACATCTTCAGAAAGTTAAAATAGATCCTGCATTGAACGGCAGGTGGTAGCAGTCACTTTGCAGCCAAAAAATAAAGTGAAAAGTTTTACTAAGATCATAAATCTAAAATCAAATTCCTTTATATTCTTCGTTTAATGAACCAAAATCTGTTTACCTCTGTCTTATGAAAAGAAACCAACCAGAATTAAGCGTATTTGCAGGTATAGGATATCTATACCCTTTGTACAGTAGTATAGGGATGGAGATGTTCTAAATGTATTCAGGAAAAGCAGACAGATCTGCTCAGGAATCATGTAGTTTTTGCAAAGGAGACTTTACCGATTAGTAGAGTGTCATGGTCCCACATCACTCAGAATCTTAGAAAAATCCCTGACTTACCTTCGCATTAAAAAAAAAGTTTTCTACATTTCTTCCCTTTGGCATAGAGTTGAAATTTAAACAGATTCAGCCAAAATGCTGTGTTTGCTTTTCTTTTGCTTTCTGTTTAATCCTTAGAGACAGAAAACCCTAATTCTGTGCAGTTCCTACAGCGATGGATTATGCAGACAGTTTTGTCAAGTGTCTCCTCCTCTCCTGGCTGTTCTCACTAGTTCACCCACTCTCCAGAATCCCCCTTTTCCACCTCCGCTTTTAGAAGCATCCTAAACCCTTAGGCATCGTTTAACCCTGCCGAGCCCCACAGTGTTAGTTTTATTGCCTCAGCAGAGAGGCACTTTCTCAGTTTTGACTTTGGCCACCCTCCTGCCAGGGCCGTCTCACTGCCCCGCACGGGGCTGCCGGCGGTCGGAGCCCGACACCTGCCGGCTCCAGCAGCCCATTCACCCCTCGGCCTCCCCCGACCGCCCAGGAACCTGCTCTGCTGACGAGCTCGGCTTGGGAGCATCTCTAAATGAGGGTTTTAAAGAAGCAACCACATCAAATGCAAGCACGTAGCTACCAGAAGTGAACTTGCTGCCAGGCCCATTCCTCCAGCTCAGGAAAAGGAGACAGACTCCTGATCCTGCTAACTCTCACAAAACATCCCACTTACCATAAAAAGTATAGACATTTATTTATGATATATGGCCATATTATTGCACATGTACTTGGGAGGTTTTCACTTAATTCAGGTGTTGACAACATATGCTGGGTTAATTTTATGTGGATTACTACCTTGGTCCTTTTTCAAGTGCACAGTCATTATTACATTGATTTTAGTCTCACCTTTTACATTAAGCATAATCAAACATGACTCCTAGGAAGGCAGAACAAACTCAACAACTGGCAAAGTCTCTGGTCATGAGACTTCGGGGTAATAGCACACATAATAAGAAGTAAAGCACAGTTTAATAAACTCCAGCGCCATCAGAAAGCACATCTAAGACACCCAGATATTCCAGGCCTGTTAGTAAAATAGAGAAGTATCTTTCTCTGTGCAACTTTTGTGGTTAGGCTGCTAGCTAGCGATGGCAAAAAAAAAAAAAAAACTAGGCTGAAGTATCTTCCTGATGTGGAACCATCCAGTATTAAACATTTAACCCTAAATCTCAATTCTGCATCCTACATAACTGAAGTCAGAGTTCAGGGCAGCAGCTTGTACCACAAAGTATTCAGCTTTCCTGGCCTACACAGCTAGGTACCCAAATTTTCACAGGTCAGATGTCTTAAAACATAATAGTCCAATAGGCTGGGGGAACAACAGTAGGTCAATCAGCACCGTTTTGACACCAGAATGACATTATTCAATGAAATATTGCCCCAAAAAGATGCCATAGCTATAGTCCAACTTACACTTTCAGTTCCTATGACACTGAAAAATTAGGACAGTAAAATTCAATTATGTGTGTATTTTTCCTAAATTATTGCTTATTCTCTTTTTTGATGTTTGGTTTACTGCAGCTTTATTCTGCTATGAACTGTTTGTTCCCACTAAATGGAGAAGACCAAAACCCCAGTGCTCTAGTGAGGGTCTCCCAATAACAATAAGGAGTAAAAAACAGGAATTTCAGTTTTCCTTTGACAGTTTTACTGGCCAAGTTGACTGAAATCAACTTGAATCCACCCCTTGGCTTCACAGGACACGGTACAAGCTCACTCACTGCCATCAGTCGCTTCTCTCTAGAAGTGACTAGAAGCACAAGACCCTAATACTCACCAGAGGAGCAAGAACTTTATTGCTCCATGATGCAGTTTCTCATCCTGTAGCAACTTGTCTTTGCAAAGGTAAGACATCTAATACGAGTAGAAAATAAAACATGCTGGTAAAGCAGAAAAAGACATCCCAAGTACCAGCTATTGGTACTGAAACCTGAAGAATTTCTGAATCTCTGATCAACCTGCAGTTTGGAAGTGGTCCAAAAAACATCTCACTGGGGAAGACACGTCTGAAAGTGTGCAAGACTGAAGAAGCTCAAGCACCACCATAAAACTGCAAAGTGAAATGCTCCGACACGAAGGGAAAGCTGCAATCCAAGGACAGCAGATGGAGCTGTCACCTCTCCAAAGGGTCCATAGGGATCTCCTGCAGGGACAGCTCTCTGCTCTCCTTCAACATGCAATTTCTCTTGCTATGTAGCAAAGAACAAATAAATGCCATCATGTGTCAAACCACACTTTACAATTCAAATTACTCAAATTTCTTTTTATAAAGAGATTTTATAAATAAGCCAAAGCACAAATTTTCTTTTCCCCTTTTATGCAAAAGCAGTAAGACAAGAACACCTACTTTTGCAACCAGGCTAATGAGACAGCACAGACTAACAGCAAAAGAAGAAAACATTCCATAATTTTGACAGTACGTTTCAAAAAGTGAGCATAAATATAAAAAAGGGTACTGGGAGTAATATAAAAGAAATTTAAGGCACCCTCTTCTAAACTGGGACAAGCAGAACAGGAATAGTTGGAGAACTGCAGCCTCAAGCAGAAGAGCTCAGTGCTCAGGATGAGGAGCTCTCTGGCCTGGTCACCAATCAGCCTCACGGGAAGGAAGGGCCACAGACACCTCAGCACCTTCCGCTCCAAAAATCAAGGACATTTCTTTGACTTTACCTTATATGTACATGTGCATCATGTGCTTATGCTAAATGGTCAATGATAATTTGTCTCTGTGGGTTTTTTTTGTGTTTTTGTTTTAAATGGACTTCCCAAACTAGCTGCTCTGCCACACACTTCTCTCCTGGGGAGCAGATGAAAAACAAACGCACAACAGATGTTAATGGCCAGATGTTAATCTGCTTAATATACTCCTGGGATGTGCCCAGAAACTACAGAAATGAGCAAAGTGTCAAAAACAGGACAAGGGACCTAAAAAAGCACTTCCTCCTCAGCAACACCTTCAGCTCATTAGGGAGCATGGAGTGGGGCCAGCCAAGCCGAACTTCCTCCAAGGGGATTTCACTTCATAGGGCCATGTCCAACAACAAAGCTGTGGTAATTCATTTGTTCCTACTCTTACATTTCTGGCAAGATTGAAGCTTCTGAAAGCTCTTCTGCCAGGTCTTGTGTTCCAGTTCCCCGGTAGCTTTGGTTTCCCAAGCTTGGATATTCTGTATGAAATGGAGTCACTTGTTTACTGGTGAGAAAGAAGTCAGAGGATTTTAGAGACTTCCACCCCCCGGCCTTCACAGAGATGTTTTTAGCACTCATCCTGTCTGAAATATTTCCTGAGGACAGGAAGATACAGGAGAGCCCGAGGATATCCTCTGGCCATGAACAGCAGCGGGGGCACCGGCCTCTCTGGGATTTCAATGTTTCTATTCCTACCTTTACCTTACCAGGCTGTAGGACTTCGGGCCGATTAGCTGGCCCCATCATTTTTGTTTCCTCAAGATATTTCTTTCTTCTGCACAGGTTGATGCTATGAAAGTTAGTTTTGCTTTTCATCTCATCCGCTGTAATCAGGTATTCTGCAAGATATTTACCATGGAATTCTGCATTGCTTTCTTGAGAGGCTGGTGCTTGTGCATGGGAAAGTAGAGATTAGCACCAGCCTGCTATGTTATGAAACATGTTATCATTTGATGCTTCACAAAAGAGTAAGGAGACGAAGTAAAAAGGAAAATAACTTCAAGGACAGAATGTTGATGCCACTGAAAAGTTTTCAACTCCCCATAGCAGCAGAGCAATTCAGAAGTTTTGAACATTAAATTTACTTCATTAATCATTATCGTAATTCATTAGTTTTTTTTAAACAAAATGCAGGCACAACAATACATGCTTTTTATATATTAACTGATCCTAGTTTCCATCCAGCTGGTGACACTCGAGAACCATTACCATTTTTCCCCAGCTGTCAAATGAGCTCCCTAAACAAAGTTATTGTTTGCACCAAAATAAATGCAGGCTTAAGAGCGTCCTCAGGCAAGCACCTCATGACTACAATTTCATGAACACATTAGTCTTTACTATTACCAAGCTTCATGTTTTTACTGAAGCTTCTTTTATGCTGCAGAAACCGTTATCTGCTCTAAAGAGGCTGCAACCATTCAAGGACATCTGTTTTTAGCACTCCTATTGCTGAAATTAAAAAGCACAACAAGAAAATTCTCAGACTTGATCTCTCCTATGGCTCTCTATCATATAGTTTGGTCAAGGCATTTCAGAGAACAAGACTGAAAAATATTTGAACACTTGAACACTGTTTGAACACTGAAATGTTTGGGCTACGCTGGAAGAAAGCAGTAGGTTCTTGTTGTCAGGCCTCATTAGAAACAAGTCCCTTCCTAGTGTCTGAAGAAAGGGTATTTTATGTTGAAAATCTAACAGCTAAGGAAAATATAAACAACAAGTTGTTTTTAAAGGCCATGCTGCCAACAGTTTTGTGCTGTCACAAACTCCACATTCTCTTTACCATGCAAGATAAAGCTCAACCTGCTTATGGACTTTAAAACCTAAATTAAAACCAAACATCAGTAGTCACAGGAAGGCTGTACTGCCTCATTACAACAATTTCTCCAGTTGGAAGGACAGTCAGTTTCCAGCTATCCCAAAATTTTCTGCCCCCAGATGAGGCTGGCAAAGCTCCAGCACAAGGGAGGACACAAATCAGGAGATGACAAAAATCACTTCAAGCAGCTACACTGCTATCTGCCAAGCAGTTTGCAGTTTCATTGCTACCCTGGTCTCCTCCAAGCAATGGGTGGGCTTGATGAAATGTGTATCTCAATGAAATCTCAATTTGTCACAGATGAAGCTGTATTAAAAAAAAATACCATCTATTCAAGTTTTGCTGAGATAGTTCTGAAGCTTTGAAAAAAACTAATTAGCTAAACAAAACTTTCCAAAATTTGATTTTCCCTGATCAGAACTGTTATCGCTTGAAAGGTTTCCTCCACCTTAAGCATGGACCTGGGCAAAGAAAGCATTTCAGATGTGGGACAAAATATTTTGATTTGGACAAAGTTAATATTTTAAATTACCTCTGTCTCTGCAAAATTTGTTTAAAGTTTCAACTTTTACACCAGCTTTATTTCCTGTTTTTTTTCAGAGCTATAAGCGAAGTTGCTTCATTTCACTATTTACCCAGCCCTAGTTCACCAACTGTTATTTGTATTTTATTTTCTACAGATAATCCATGCATGCCAGGGGAATTCATAGAAGAAAACAGACAAGACAATGTGAAAAACTATCCTGTCATCCATCCAGCTGTTCTAATTAGACAAAGCACAAACATTTCAGTGCAGGGATGTCTGGCTATTTGTACAAAAAGAGGCTTAACAACACTCACTTTGGGCTAAGCACTAAGGATTTTACACAAGCCACGATGGATCATTTATTTCACAGGGGCCAATTTTGCTGCGCATTTGTGGGAAGAAGAAACATTTCAAAAAACAAAACAGGGAAGATGGAACTACTCATACGAGCATTATGCAATACCAAAAACCCCCAACCAACTGCTATTCTGGTATGCTTGCAACATGCAAACACCAAAACCCAACTATGTGCTTCTAGGGCTTTGAGACATGGGTAGACCAGATAACAGCAAGATAGAAGCACTGGCGGAAACAACATGCTTGGATCTCTGCAGCTGGTAAGTTTTTCTACATTGCTCCACAGAAACAAACATGCAGGGTTATTGTCATGACCATTACAAAGCTCCCTGCAGCTGAAAAGCTCTAATGCACACACATTAGCACAGCAGGTCTTTACTGCAATGCAGTTAACACACTGATTTTGTTGGGCCACAGATGTTTTTATTCTCATAGCAAAGCAATAGTTTTCCCTTATAAGGAACTCATTATCTGAAAACTTTATTTCTGTTTCTCTTTTTCCAGTTCAAAACAGGCAAGAACCTGTTGTTATGTATTAGTTCAGAATTAGTTCAGAACTGATTTTGAATCACCCCACAGACATTGCTAAAAATGATTTGCCGTCAGCTTGTAGAACAGCCAGTTCCTGCTCAGGAGTGAGGAAACTTTTGGTTCCGCCATTGTAACTGACTTGCAGGAATGAAAACTCTACATCTGTAGATGGCGATTTATCATCATGTAGAAAATACAATAGAAAAGCCAGCATCTCCAGAGCAGCACAAAGTTTTGAACAGCTTTTGAGGATGACCCCATTTTGGGCAGAATCAGACAATGAGGAAAAAGTAACTGCTTTTTGAGACATAAATCAAATGCTCGTTTTGCTTTCATTTGCTTCCTGTAGTTCAAGCTGGACTTGGTCCAAGTCCCACTTAAAACAAAAAACCCATCACTTTCTGTTCCTGTTGTCTTAACAGAAAGCTACTACATGGAAATTACCATGCAAACCTGCTCCTGGGTAGCTTTTTGGCAGTACCTCTCTTTGGTTTCTAGCTTCACAGTGCAAGGAAACCTACTCCCTTTGGAAGCAGAATAAATCAGGACAGAAGGGCAGTGTCCACCTGAGCAGCTTAAGGGAAAGGTCGTGTATGGTTAAAGCCCTGTCTTTACTCACCACATCTTCAGCTCAGGCTCACAGGCCTTTCAGTGGAGACTCCTCTTCTGGGAGCTTCTTGGATCTTACTCTACAGAAGCCCCTTCCAGCTCATCTTCCACTAATCACTCATCTGAAGCCTGCCAACAGGCAGCTTATATAGAGACAAGGTAGTTTCCCGGTGATAGAAAAAGCAGTTCTGTCAACTTAAGGATACAAAGAGCAGACCAAAAGTATCAAAAGTTTAGTTCTTTCAAGTGGCTCGCTGTGCAGTTTTTAATTCTAGTATTTTAGCTAGTCCTAAAATGGGGGGGGGGGGGCGCGTGCACGGAGGGAGGGGAAGATCATTTTATCTGTTATCTTAGACAAAAGGTGATTAGCAGATAACCCAGCATCTAAAGAATAGTAAAGTCACTGCCAAATCCTCTCTGTGCAAGTTTCACAAACACAGTTTATAAGCAAGAACTCAGAGGGAGCAGAAGTGCAAGAGCCCCACACCTCACTACCCCTCTGTCCCAGGGCCTGCTGAGATAAGAGACCCAGGCTGACAGATTTTTCTTGTTTTGAATATTTAAAAACAAATAACGCAACCTACCATCTCTGACCAATTTGGCGCATGTTACAAGTTATCTGCATAGTCCACAGTGACTTCTTTTGCTGCTGGATGCTCTTCATCTCTTCCAGTGAAATCATGAAACCAATCAAACCATTAATCCCCACTTTGAACTTTACACTCACACATTACCCCCAAAGAGGAGGAATTTAGATCCCAGGTTTTGATTCCTAGCTCTGCTAGGAGCTTAAAGAGAGTGGGTACAATTCAGCATAAATTGGATGGATCCAACAGGATGCATCTCGTGCAGGTCAGGTATTTATAAACACTTTCATAATTCAGCTAGACATAGTTTCATTTATTTGTTATTTAAGCTCCTTTAAGCTTTCTTTATTCAAGTAATCATTCAGTGACTTATTATGGTATTTTAATGATTAAATCTAGTGCTACTGGGAGGCAGATATAGTCATTTCCACAGAGAACAGTGATTACTGACACTTTTCATGGTCTGTATTAGCTGTTCCCCTAAAGAAAGGGCCTGCAAGTTGTGAGGAAATTAAGTGTTTCCTGTTTAATTTGAGCAGCTGATGCCTGCAATGTGACCTAGAGATAAGTAGTGCATAAAAATAAAGATTCACTAACAAGCTTTAACAAGTACTTCCCTGACTTCCTGCCCACTGAACAAGAGCTATTGTTTTCTGCTTATAGACCTGCTTTATAGTTTACAGATCCATTTTTAAGATCACATTAGGAAACTAGAGTGAGAGTTGCCAAGTCCTTGGGTACTGCTTGATGAGTAAAACATATAGCCTAAGTAGTTTGCCAAATATCACCAACACTTCTCCTCTAACCACAGACATTAATTTTAACCAGTTCCTAGGGGACGCGCAAAAAGCACTTTGTTTTTTCCTTTACCAGAAGTTAAAGGGGCTACTGTTACAATGCCAGACACCAAGAACAAATCCATTTTACCAACCAATGTTTTACCAACATTTGTTTCTATTCTGAGAAGCCAGTCTGAGTCATGATAAAATTGCTAATCAGAATTAAAACCACTTATCTTAATCTTTTTAGAAAACATAAATGAGGATTACTACATTACTACATTACATTACTAAAACACCACACATGGTGCTGTTGTGGTATGTAAATGAATGTTGCTATATATACACAAAATTGCTAAGACTGAAAAAAATGCTAAGTTGAATTAAAATACATTTTGTTCCTCAATTATAAGATGAATTCCTGCAAGTGTAATAGATGCAACATTTAAGAACAAAATTGCATATTTATCTTAATCCAAACTAAGACAGCTTTGCCATCAAAAAAAGGCTCTTCACCCCACTCTTTATTCTCATTTATACACTGATCACACTGAAATCAAATTGTGTGTGTGTTGGGGGTTGGTTTTTAGGGGCTGCTTTAGTACCAGTTCTCAGGTAGAGCAGGAACATTCTGAGATTCACCAGCTTTCTCTAAATTGGCCATTCCTGTAAGACAAGAAGCATATCAGAAAAAGAAAAAAAAACAACACTAGCTTCTCTCCTTCCTCCAAGCCTTTCCCAACTTGTCTTTTCTTCCTAGAAATCGGCATTCTGTTTTTTTGCGCTTCTAACCCCAAGGCCAACAGTTTCTATGCCTCAAACTTCAGCTTGTAGCATGAAACACGATACGAAAGACACCTGATGCAGCTGGTGAAGATCAAGAGGCTCTGCTTCTGAAACCTGAGGAACATCAAGATAGCTTCCTTTTCTGGACGCACAATTTGAAGTGCAAATGCTTACAGAGCAAAAAAACTTGCAAACACCTTAAGAGATATGAAATATCTACATATGTATGAAAAGTAGAAATTCATTAGAACAATTAGAACCCATCTTCTGGAGATGTGTGTATTAGTATGAAAGACTGAATCTGACTGAGGAAGCTTCAAGCTGGGGAACTTGCTAAACAAAGTTTTATTTGTCTATGTTCAATTGAACCTTAGGCCCATTCACAGCTGTTTGCAAGCAAGCTGATCACAAAGTGTGACTGTGGTGCAGAATTCACCTACCCAGTTAAGCCTTCCAGAGCCACCTGAGGTTCTATGAAGATAAGTCACATTCACTCCTTTGTCTGAAAAGGCACTTTATCCCCAAGAAGCATTCAGGTATTCTGATACTGATACATTTAAGGCAGTATTACACATAAAGCATCACTAATGCTCAGGCTGTGGTTCTTCATATTGCTGGTATGTGTTGGAAATATGAATGTCTGGGTACAAGAGAAGACTCTCCAAAAGTCCAGAAAGCTACGCAACTCCTAACCCACCCTGTTATGCTGAAAGTGGTGCATGGGCAAAGAGAAGGAGCTGGCCTTCGATGACTCAACAAGCCTGTCCCGTGAATTTGCACTGTGGACACTGGCACAGCTGGCCAAATAGAAGCCATTCAGAGCAGCTTTCTGCTTACGGCTCTGTACATTCATCCATCTCTTTGTAAAGCTCAATTTTAAAATGAGATAATTGAACATATAACCGCAAGCAATCTTTTAGGAAAAAAAAAAAAAAGCCACCAAAGCACAAGCAAGAACAATTTTACCTACTGAAAATGCTGTTTCATCACAAGAGCTGAGGACACAGTTGCTTAAAAGACTGACCATTAATAGGTCAGCTTAATTTAAATTTATACTGGGATAATTTCATTCAGTATTTGGAGAGTTATCCGTGTGTGTGTGTGTCTGTGTGTGTGTGTGTGTGTGTGTGTGTATATATATATATATATATAGTTGAAAGTCATCAGGATACTTAAGGAGAAATAAGTTATACTCCACTAAACTAAAATAATAACATTTATGAAGTATTAAAAAGAGGGAGGAGAGAAGCTTCTAAAGGCCAAAAGTGAATAAGCAAAAATGACAAAAATTAACAGCCCACAGGAGGGCAAGACACCCCTCTTCATTAGCTGTATTCTGGACATTCAGTAAATAAGATTGGCAAGCACAGACATACAGGATGCAGTAAGCAAGATACAACAGCTAACAAACCCAGTCACCCCAAGCCAGGCTTTGCCCCATTGATTTCTCAGTATTCAGCACTTCAGTCCCATCCGTGTGTTTGGCACTTAAAATAGTACCCGGGGGAAATTTAATGCAAGTCCACATTAAGATGAAATGTCTGATCCTGTTATTCCCCCATTTTCACTAACCCCACAACCCCAATGTGTTAGAGGCCTCTGTGTCTTAGTGTCAAGAACCTCCACTGAAGCTTAGCAATTCTGCTATTCCTTTGTAAGGAACTGCTTAAACAGTCCCCTCTCAACCTATTTATGAAAACTTCCAACTGCTGAAATGAAGTTCTTCAATGTGGTGCCTCTGTGCTTATAGTGCTCAAGAGGTAACTCTTAATGAGCAGAACTCCTGCAAGGAATCTATTTAAATCTTGCAAAGTTGAATTTGGGGAAAGTGTTAAATATTTAAAGCCTCTGTGCAAGAGACTTAAAACAAACAAGTATCAAAAGAAATATTTTGTGACTTTCAATAATACATTGTCGTGTATTTTATATTGCATGATTTTATAAAAAATAATTTTAATTGATGCCAAAAATCATAGGAAAAAAACAGGAAGCAAAACAAGAACTTTAGCTAATAAAGAGAATCCGCAGCAAGGAACAGAAGCAGATGATTCATGCTGTAAGCATCATTAATGTTGATAATTAAACAGTCATGTGAGGATGCAGGGTATCATCATCCCTACATAATACAGTGATCAGTATCATCATCCCTACATAATAGGTTTAAATGGAGATACTGGGACTTGCCCAAGGTAACAGCGACTAGGTTGTGGGTTGGGACTAGCCACAGGATGCTTTTTGTTCCCCTCACTTCAAACCATGTGTGGATCTATAGAACACAAGCTGACAAGCTGATCTACAGCCTCACTCTGAGCTTTACAGCACCAATATTTAATTAATTGCCAGATGCTGGGGGGGGGGGGGGGGGCAGAAGAGGGGATCGAGGAGGGGGGGAGAANACCGCCACAAGAAATATACACCAAAAAAAAATATATAATGTGAAGTGGGGGGGGGGGGGGGGGGGGGGAAACGAGGGATTCAGAGAGGGTGGAGAGAATCTAATGAAATTCCATCCAGAGCATCATGATATTCATCATAAAGCAATTACAGGCTCTTACAGGCTCCCAGACACCAGCACTACACACACGTTTCAAGGGCTGAAGAAAACGCCTGTCAGGTCCACATACTTGATACAGAAGTAGGCTTCCCCTGTATGTAACTATACCCCTTATGTCAGCCCTGTGTCTCCCTTCTCTCCCTCAAGCGTCAGACAACAGCACAAGCTGCTCTGATTAATTTCAAAATCACACAAATTCAGCATGTCCTGCCATGTACTGCAATACTGATGTTTTTGGACAAGGAAACTGCAGCTTGAAGGGCCTCGGGCTGTGACTGCTCTCCCCTATAGCAGCCACGTGCAGCCACTGTGATTTTGCTCGAGTTGAAAGGGGNATGTAACTATACCCCTTATGTCAGCCCTATGTCTCCCTTCTCTCCCTCGAGCGTCAGACAATAGCGTTCAGAACTCTGATTAATTTCAAAATCACACAAATTCAGCATGTCCTGCAATACTGATGTTTTTGGACAAGGAAACTGCAGCTTGAAGGGCCTCGGGCTGTGACTGCTCTCCCCTACAGCAGCCACTGTGATTTTGCTTGAGGTGAAAGGGGAGAAGTGGGGAGCAGAAGGCATGGAGCAAGATGCACCAGCACCATCTTTCACAGGGTGCCCTGGCACTCACTCCTTCCTTCTCTCCTCATCCTGTTGCCTACATCCCGGAGTTCACGGATCTCGGACAGACAGTAGCTTAAGGGGACAATCCACACTCTCTGCGGACACCAGAGAGGAACAAGAGCCCCAGGAGGGCATGGGACACAGGAATAACAAGGCAACGACAGAGCATGGCTCAGAGCAGGGCACGCAGACAGCATCGCCCATACGGTGACAGCATCGACGACGCACGCGGCAGAGTGACAGGCATCGTGTTTAGAGCAGCACCACCCAAGTGTTGACATCCTGGGAACAACACGCCAGGGAAGGTCTCTGAAATGTGGCACCAAGCAAAGTCAAGGGCCGCTAGAAGAACCAACAAGGACACTGAAGTTCGAAACCTCGCTCAATTTGAATGACTGGAGAGCATTAAACAGAGAGGATTTTAAGGCATGGGAAGCCCACAGTTTGTGCACAGCGCCTTGGAAGAGAATTATGGAGCCAGCAAGAGTTCAGGGAACAGCTGGGTCCTCAGTGCAAGGATTTCCAGGCAAAATCCCTCCCAGAGCACAAAGTGCACAACAGTTCTGTAGCTTTTTGGAACGAGCCTATGCATCTCTTCTTCCCTTTGCCTCCATTTCCCTTGCAAACGCACTCCTTGTGAAAATAATATTTTCCATTGACCTTTTCGCTCACCTGCCCCAGAGCCCTCCACTCCTCCCGCTCGCAGAGCTCGCCGCGCGCTGAACACCCCCGTCTCTCTCAACCGCCTCTCCCCGGGGCGGTTACGACCGTTACCGGTCGCGGGCTCCTACCTGCTGCGTGAAGTAGAGTGTGCGGAAGGGGGCGGCGCGGCGGGGGGCGGCCGGCGCGGCGGGGGCGCCGCGGAGGAGGCCGAGCGCGAGCAGCAGG
>VWPW01015993.1:0-12870 GCA_013389825.1 Crypturellus undulatus | reverse complement strand
GGGCGCGCTCCCAGCCGCGCTTCCCGCGGGGCGGCTGCTCCCACACGCGGGCGGGGCCGCGCGCCTTCCGATTGGCTGCCAAGGCACGGCCGGCCGGCGCCCGCCATCGCGGTTGGCTGCGATGCCGGCCGAGCGGGCCAATGAGCGCGCAGCCTCCGGCCTGCTCTGGATTGGTGGCGGGGCGGGTGCGCGCGCCCCGCTGCTCGCGTGCCTATTTGCGGGGGTGCCTCGCGGGGGAAGCGATGATTGGGTGAGCGCCGCGTCGTTCCCGCCCCCTAGCGACGGCCCTAGCAACGCCGCACGTCCGCCTTCCGGGCCCGCTCGGCGGCGGGGCCGGGCGCCCGGTCATGGCGGAGCCCAGGGCTGTTCGGAGGCGCCGCCCGCCCCCTTCTCCCGCGGGTCCCGGGGCCCCTGAGGCCCGAGCGGCGCTGGGGCTCCGTGCGGCGGCCCCGGGAGCGCCGTAAGGCCCCCGCGGGGGCGGGAGGAGCCGCTGGTCGCGGTTAAACGTGGCGCCGCGGCCTTCAGTAACCGCGTGTATTCGGGTTTCCTCGGGGAGAGCTGGAGTAACGAGGCGCTAGAGGGCACCAGCCGCTGAGGAAACCGAGGTGAGACGGGAGCGGGGCGGAAAAAAACGCCTGGCTGAAGAGGAAAGTGCTTGGGGGGGTGTGAAACCCTGGGATTTGGATCCAGGGTCTTACAAAATAAGATAGAGAAAAAAGTGCATTAGGTATCTAAAAGCACCGACTGTAGCATGTCTGTGAGTGCACGGACTGAGAAGCGCTGTTTTGTTTATGTGCGAGCAGTCACAGGTAAAGGTGCCCATGGCCACGTCCCCCTAACTCAGAAGTTACCTGCGTGGCTGAAGGAACAAACGGCGAGAATGGCAAAAACCTGCCCCCGGCCTCGAGTGTGTGTTTTGGATAAACTGTAAGAGATTTTGAACGGTTTAAACAAAATCCTCTGGTGTTCTTATTTGATTTATTTGCACAAAATAATTGAATGAATTTATATGATCCCAGTCTAATAATCTGAGCCTCAAGCGCTGGGAATGTTCGGCAATGAACACTTGAAAAAAAGTGGGAAGGAGACGGGAGAAGTAGCACTGGAGTCACTAATGTGGAAATTAGATGTGTTTTTAGCTCTTAAAAATCCCAAGCAAATAAAGCATGACTTTATTCGAGGCAAAGGAAGTCAGAAATGGTATTTCTGTATGTATATGTGTATGTATGCACACATATATATACACATAATGGATATCTGCTTGGGATGTTGAAGGGAAATGAGAAGTGGACTTTGTGCTGTGCATTGCGCAAGTTTTTGACTCTTCCATGCTTTATAGAACAAAACATGGATTATTTTGAAGCCATATTTTAAAGAGTAGAGGAAGCTGTTGTAAATAAATTTAACACTTGAGCTTTTAAAAAAGCAACGTTGTCACATACATTATCCCAAGTTATTAGACTGTATCACTGTTGCTCTTTTTAAAGAGCATTTTAGCAACACTCTCACTACAGAGCAGCTGGGTAGTATTTCTTTTACATTTGGTAAAAACTACATAAATTTGATAGTATGAGTTTTTGGTCTCTACTGAGAGAAAAAAATTCCTAAAATTGTGGACCCTCCTCTTTAGTTACAATATAGTGATTATAAAGGCATGATAATAATAATAATACCGAATAAAATCTATTAAATCCATTTAAAAAAAAAGCAGATTTGCTTTTGTCCTGTTGTCCTTTTATCCTGTTGACCAGGATAATTCTGTTAAAAATTCTCAAAGCCTGAGTGGGGATTTGTGTGGTCTATCTGAAGCATTGTGTAAACATGCCGAACACTTGTTTTTAGTGCATATCCTCAAGCAACTTTTTTATTTTTTTTTTTCTTTAAAGAAGTATTTAAAGCTAACACTAGATGTTGACTGAATTGGGCTACTCTTACAACAGAAATGATCATCTCCTGAAGGCTGCCTGCCAACAACAGCAACAAAAAAAGACAACCAGCAGCAGGGAGAGTCCCCTGACCCACCTTTGAGGGAGTACTGTGAGCCCATGGGTGGTGGACGAGCTCTCCTGGCTGCCTCTGTGATTTCCATCCAGAATTCCTGCTTCACCTACCCTGCTTGTCAGAACTGCTGCTCGAGGCTGAGCCTGGATTCCAGGAGGTCTGTTGTGTTCAGGGCACTGCTAGCTGCTCAATGTGGGTGGCCTTGGAGTTCTCTGGGGACAGAACAGGAAGCAAAAATCCCCTGCAGTCCAGTTCTTCTGTGCTTCAGTTACACAGTGAGTGTAACTGGGCTGAAGCTGATTGAGGACTTGATTTTTCTGACACCCCTATCATTTTTTTATTTCTCCTTCTCATCCTGTGTGTGTAATGCATCAGATTATGACTCTTCCAGGAATTATGTGCCCACAAACATGGGCTTTTTGCTCCCATGGTTAAGTCAAATTTGTCACACACAGAAGAACCTCAGCTCAAGGAATATCAGCACTAAATAGAAGGAACTAGCTTTGCAAAGCAAGGTTATCTGTTGTTTCAAGTGGTATACTAGAAGATAAGAGCACTCTTTCAGCTGATTTTTTAGTAAACTAAGTGTTTTATTAAAGTCTCAAGAATAATTCCAAAAGAATATTTAGCACAAATCATAGAATCACAGAATGTTAGAAGGGACCTCTAGATGTCATCTAGACCAATNTGGGCAGCCTGTGCCAGGGCTCTGTCACCCTCACCGTCAGGAAATTTTTCCTTAAGTTCCTGTGGAACTTCTGGTGATTCAGTTTGTGGCCATTTCCTCTAGTTCTGTCGGCCACCAGTGAAAAGAGGCCGGCGGCATCCTCCTCACTGCCTCCCTTGAGGTACTTATAGACACAGATCAGGTCCCCTCTCAGCCTTCTCTTCTCCAGGCTGAACAGGCCCAGCTCCCTCAGCCTCTCCTCACAGGGCAGATGTTCCAGGCCCCTGATCATCCTCGTGGCCCTGCGCTGGACTCTCTCCAGCAGCTCCACATCCCTCTTGTACTGTGGCGCCCAGAACTGGACACAGTGCTCCAGATGTGGCCTCACCAGGGCTGAGTAGAGGGGCAGGATCCCCTCCCTCGACCTGCTGGAGACGCTCCTCTTAATGCACCCCAGGATGCCATTGGCCTTCTTGGCCACGAGGGCACGCTGCTGCCTCATGGTCAACCTGTCGTCCACCATGACGCCCAGGTCCTTCTCTGCAGAGCTGCTCTCCAGCAGGTCGGTCCCCAGCCTGTACTGGTGTCTGGGATTATTTCTCCCCAGGTGCAGGACCGTGCACTTGGCCTTGTTGAATTTCATGAGGTTTTTGACCGCCCAGTTGTCTAGTCTGTCAAGGTCCCTCTGGATGGCAGATATCATTGCCTCCAGCTGCACAGGAGGCTGATGTTTTAATAGATCTATAGAAGAAGCCAGAGGGATTTAGCAGTGGTAAAGATGCTCTGGCATCTTTAGGAAAAGGCACAGAATAGGAAAGACTCTTTTTAAAATTATTATTATTTTACTCTTTTTTGTCAGGTTTAACTGTCTAAAATGTGGCTGCACAGGTGAAGTGAAAGATGCAAGATACAGATACAGATTGTCCCTCAAGGTTGCTGACATGAATGATTTGTTTGACGTTACTGTGTTCGGAAGCTGCTTAGATCCATTCTTTGGGGTCACTGCAGAAAATCTGCAGAGGTAAGAAATGGATTCTTAACTACTTAATTATATAGGTGCTTCTCCTCTTTCCCCTGGTCTAAAAAAGAAAAAGGAGAGATGCACTTGGATGGGGGGGGCGAGAACTGAAAAGAAGCTGTTAAAATTGTCCCCTCCAGAATTACCTTTTAGCCCTGACCTTGAGCAAAGGGTTAGGGATTTCAGTTGCATCTATGTACCTACCTCTGAAATTTAAGAAGAAATCTATGAAGGAATTTGTTGATTTGATTTGTTTTGAACATTCTTACGTCAGGCCTTCTGCATTAGACCATTGTAATATTGTTAACTATGACAAACAACTATTTGCATGGAAACTGCTCTTGCTATAAAAATGCAAGTGGTCAGGATATGTGCAGGCAACACCAGTGCTATAACAAACAAGTCTGTGTCGGTACAAAACTCACAACCACATAAAGAATCTGAAAATGGTGTTAAAAAGCCTGAAAATTCACAATGTTTTTATTTATTTCAGCTTCAGTAACAAATTAAATGAACTAGACAATGTATAAGTTCATTCCTCGCCTAGTTTTCATTCCATGTTTAGTTCAGTCTGACACAGGGACTTTTCTGTACCATATATCCTACCTATATTAGATCCAAAATGCTATTCAAGGCTTCCTCTGTTGATGCATATGCTTCTGTGTGCTTTTATTCAAGATATATTCAAGACTTGAATCAGCTGTCAGGAGAAACAAACAAAGATGCATCTCCAGGAGTGTTAGTTCAAGCAGTTGAAACCTGTTTCATTGGAAAAAGATTTATATTTGGAGTGAAGGTAACGTTTAAGCAATATTACTCTTTTTTAAAACATTTTTCTTCATTGGTTTGCAGCCTAGTGGGACATAGACTGAATTAGCAAACCAGCATGTACAGTATCTTTTCGGAATTTCGGCATACAAAGGAAAAAACAAAGGAAAAAAGCATTTTCATACTTCTGGATTTAAGAAAGTGTTTTAAAACGTTGATAAATTAGAACTGTTCAGCATAAGTGTCTGTGGCTCTTGTATGTATTTGACAGACTAGAAAACGTTAAGAACAAATACTCTAATAGAAACTGTCTTCTGAGTTCCATTCAAGCGAGGCTCGTGTGAGTCACTCATGTTATGGAGTCTGCAACTAAATCCCATCTGTCACAGGATTTTGCTTTCCGACAGGTACCCCAAGGTTTGTGTGTGACTTGAGGTTCTTCCTAATGCACAATGCCTAAAAAACAGGAGATGGAAAGCCCTGTAGATTAACCTGATTTAAGCAGAATCATTCATTAGCTCTCAAATACAAATAATCCCTCTGCACATCAGCAGCCTGGCTGCTGTTCATGCACGCACAAAGACTAAACACATTTAAAGAGCAATTGCACAGCCTGTGGGTGCAGATGTATCTAAACAATTGCATTAATCTATGCACACAATTGCATATGTGAGAAGATAAAGATTAGAGCTTATTTCCCTTTCATGGAGGTAGTGCATAGGAAATGTGTTGGCTGATGGCTGAGCTCCCAAGTCAGGAATCTGAACCAAAATACTTCAAGTACTGCCTGGTGCTTCCTAGGTTTATATTAAGGAAAAAGAAAAAGACATTAGGCAGTTGCATTGAACACCACTGGAGGAAGTCCCCGAGTCCTCAGTGCCCTAACAGGGTGAAGAACAACATTTCCATGAAGTCCTTTTTCAGATTCTTGGTTGTTTCCCCCAGGTCCAAAAATCTCTGCATTACTGCAGCAAGCAGAGCACCTCTTGCTGCGATGTCCTTTATAGCCCTTGCCAGTGCTTATTTCACAGGGTACTGGTCTGTGACAGAGAGTTTTCTCTTCCCTGCAAAACCTGGCAAAAAGTGAGACCTACATTTCAGCTTGACTCTAACATGGTCCCTTAGTCCTTTTCCTTTTTTTTTTCAATCTCAAAGCATTGCAGTGTGATAGATATAGATATATATTTTTTTCTCCCCACCCGCAGGGTTGCGTGAGTCAAAATGGAGGACGTTCTGTTGCCAGCAGCATCTTGCAGAACTGCTCTAGAATTAATAGAGGCACAAAAACCCTTACAGCCTGCCAGCTCTTCCTGCCAAACGCTGCTGTTACTGGCTTCACTGTTATCAGCTACTGCCATCGGCTCCTGCAGTCCTCAAAACTCCCGAGCTGCAGTAGCAGCTCCTGCTGCCCTGATGTATCCTGGGCTGCAGTGGATCAACCTGGCAGCGAGCTCAGCAGCTTCTCTAGTCGGAGCAGAAACTCCTGGTCTGTTCAGTCTAGTGGCAGAGAAAGTTTTTTAGGGTGCTGGCAGCAGTCCTTCAGCCTGACTTCTTCAGTTGCTTGGGTAACAGCAGACTCCTCATCTTTGGAAAAAGAAAAGCCCATGAGCAAGCAAAGTGAACAAGAGAAATCTCTCTCTGCAGAACCAGACACTGTAAGTCTCAACAATCAAACTCTCTGGGATTCAGAGTTTTGCAGCTCCTCTGTGAGGAGTGTGAATAAAGAGGAAGAGGATGAATTAAGTTCACAGCCTAATCAAACAAACAATGTCTCTGCATCTGACAAATTAGAGAGAATTTCCTCTTCAAAGACAGTGTGTTCATTTCATGATAGTTCCGGGTTATTGCAAAATTTCTTGGAATTTGAGGTAAAAAACACTTGCCCAGAGAATAATAATGGAAATGGCTCATATCCCAAAAAATCCCACAAATCCCTTTCTTACAAGAGCCAAGTTCCACTTTCTAATCATGCAAATGCAGCTGGAGTGACTCCAACAGATTCCATCTTTTGGGATGAACTGCCCTTCTCGGAAAGTCTAAATGAATTTTTAGCCAGAGTGGAGGACAACAGGAGTGCAGTAGCATCACCCAATCGTAACACAGGCAAACATGCCCGTGTTGAAGGCAGCAAGTTGGATATGAATGTTACCAAATCATCTCGTGGGCAGAGCCTCGTAGCTGGTGATCTGCAAGAAGTGAGTGCATTAGGGAAGCTTTTGTCACCAGTGGAAAAGGAGAGCTGGGAGAGCTCCCCCCTTACTTGCTTTCAGCGAAATCCAGCTCCTTCAGGTGACGAGGTGTCAGCATGTGAATCTGTCTGTAGTGCTTTATCTTTCATTACCAAAGAGCAAAGAGAAAGATGTGGAACATCCTTCTTTATCACATCAAGCCCACGTCAACTGATTCCATCACAGACCACACCAGTTGCATCAGAGCCTTCTCCCTCCACCAGTAGATTTGTGCAGTCGGAAGAAGTAAATATTGACATTTCAAAGTCAGCTTGCTCTTTCATGAGCCCACAGGCTACTGCTGAACACAGAAAAGGCCTATGTTTACACAGGCAGCTGCCTCGCTCCTCTGTACATTCTACAAGGAGTAGCTCTTCGTTTTGTTTGAATAAAGAAAATTATTCTTATGTGCCATGCCAAAACCCAGGTCTTACATGCTCGGAAGCATGGGACTCTGGTCCGGTAACTCCCAGCACCACCAGAAGGGCATACAGAAGAGGATTAAAGGCACCTACAGCACTGCAAGAAAGTACCTTTAGAAGTATAAATAAGAGAGAGGTACAGGGAAACAGTGGCTGCCCTGAAGGCAACTACGATGTTTCTGCTGATCTCTTTGATGCAAGTGCAAGAGAGCTCGCTAAGACAGGAGAATTCTTAAGTAAATCACGAAAATCTGTGTTACAGGAAGATGCCTTGACAAAAAAGGGCCCAGCTGAATTGCTGCTTAATCCTGTAGATGTTCCCTGTAACACTTCAAAATGTAGATGGTCCCCACCTAGGTCCCCTCCTGCTTTTAGCAAACACAGCACACCGCTAACTTTCGCCTTCTGTGATTCAGACCGCAATTCAGGTAGTTTCCAAGGCTTCATTCCTTATTCACAGTCAACTCCGGTGGCAAAACCTCTTCAAAAAATACATCCTAGTGGGGAAAGAAGCTCTTTTGTCACTATCTTCACACCTAAAAACCTTCCCAAAATCCATTCCAAGCATTCAGGGCTTTCCTTTCGAAACACTTTGCTGCAGCAACTTACTGGCAGATCAGCGAAGCGGGAAAGGCCGAGTAAGAGGGAAGACAAAGAAGGTAACAGCTCTGGTTCACAGCATTCCTGGAGCAGCGATGGCTTTGAGGAGTGGATGCCTCCATCTGCAGCCAAACGCTTGAAACCAGCAGCATCTTTAAGCTTTAAAGCAGGTAACTTGGCTGCTGGCTTGCAACCTGCGTGCAAGTTTGTAGACAGGAACCCTTTCTCTGCAAGCAAGTTCAGCAGGAAAAGCGCAAGCTTCCATAGGGAGAATTTAAGCCCTGGGAGCACAGGTGGGATTCCGGCGACTCCTGTGTCTGCAGGTATTGCTAAGGCCTTGTTTTTAAATGATACGGTCCTGGAAAATCGTTGTACTTCTGAAGGCAAGAATCGCCTCTCCTGTGCAAATTATTCCGGAGGAATATTGGGAGGGATGACAGGCTGGTCTCCCGAGTTGTTCTTCCAAGCCCGGAGCCAAAATACTAAAAAATGATGCTTCTACACTGTGTTCTTTGTAGTTATTTTTAAGAGGAGCCAGATGAAGAAAAGAACTGTTTCTAAACAAATAAATTATTTATACACCTGTTAACATATGTGTTCTTTAGATGAGTTACTTTTTTTTTGCAGAGTTTTGTACAGCAGAGAGGTTGGGTAAAATGAAATTTTGCCGTTGCTTTAATCTCCTTTAATGCAGAATAACTCTATAACATGGAATAAATGGTTATATAAATGCTCTTAATAGATGTTGTTTTTTCAAGTGCAGGTAGGTTCAGTTCAGTCTCTCCCTCACAAGCAGAGCCCCTGGAGTCCGTGTCCACTCCGCTTTCTTATCTGGTGGCTGTTTGTAGAGGGGCCAAGTTTCCATCAAAGAATCAATCATAAAATACCACACAGGAACCTTGTGTTTGGATCCTTGACAGGCAGGAGGCTGAGGCTACTGAGAGGTTAGCAGCACGTCCCAGCTCCTGAGGCTTTTCCAAGATAAAGGCTGCTGGGGCTGACTCTGCTCTTGTCTCTCCTCTTCCTTGCTTTGGAATCCTCATATCCTCCCCCCAAAACAGCAGCATTTGGGATGCAGGGGCGGAGAAGAGGAATCTTGGGGCTGCTGCAGGAAGGTGGTGGGATGTGTCCCGCAGAGGAGTACGGGACTCAGGCACCCGTCAGTGAAAATGCTGCCCTTTTGAGCCACAAGCAGGCCAGAAATTATGGGCTCTGATTTTTTGCAAGTACATAAAATAAGTATGTACCATTACACCATAGGAAGTGTTTTTACTGGAGGCCAGGAGATTTCTGTTCAATTCTATGCTACAAGTTAGGTTTTATTACCTATTTATTTAGAGGAGGCCTCTCTCCTTGCTATTTGCAATGTACCTAAGACCCAGACTTGCTACTTTTTTCAGGAGCCCGTTTCTCTGCGGCAGGGAGAGGACGTGGAGGAGCAGGGCTAGAGTTGATGGATTTTCCTCTGCGCAGCAGCGGGGTATGGATGAGCTGCACCCTCCCCGCCAAGGGCAGGGCTGTGCGGGCGCTGCAAGCTCCTGCCCGCTGAGCAGAGGAAACAGCCTGGTGTAACACAGCCGGGCAGCACTGGGAAACACACTTCATAGGGGAGTTTGAGGGCAGCCAGGCTTTTCTCCACTACTTACATTTTAGGAAATTGAGGCTCAGAGGTAGAGAGGGTCACTCAGTGTTAAGTGAACATGGAGCCTAGTTCTTGCTTATTACTGAAAAATCTTAGACATTAAGTTGTCTGTTTTACCTTTGGCATCCTACTCATCAAGTTACTGCAGCACAGGCCAGAAATTCTTCCTAGTGTTAAAAGATGCTGGAGCGATAGGTAGTTGTGGGAGGAGATTGGCCATAAATAGTTTCTCCTATGGGTCAAAGCACAGAGCTCTGCAGTCCCTGCATCCTAGACATAAACATAAGAAAAAGAATCAGAAGCAGTTGTACCGTTTTCCATCTCCCCCCTCAAAAAAGCAGAATTATAGATAATTTATTGTCTAACATAACTTCAAACATGCTGCCTGCGAGTGGTGTCGCTCGTGACAGGTGCCACGCGGTGCGGTAGGTGACGTGCTCTAAGTGCCAGCCACGCAGATCTCTGTGCCGCAGCCGCTGCTACTACTACCACAGCAGCAGCACCACGTCCAGGGAGGGCCATAGGGGGGAAACCTGGCCCTGCTCATGCATTTGCCAGTGTTAAACCTGCTCAGAAGTTGTTTAGAGTGGTAATTCTTTGTAACAGAAGGTAATTTGGCCNAGGGGGGAAACCTGGCCCTGCTCATGCATTTGCCAGTGTTAAACCTGCTCAGAAGTTGTTTAGAGTATCAGAGTAGGTGTCTCTCTCTGGAGTAGTAATTCTTTGTAACAGAAGGCAATTTGGCCCTTGGTTTCCAGAACGTATCTTTATTCTGCTACAGCACCACGCGCGGGGAGAGATCTTTCTGCCCAGAGGCACTGCTGTTCCTGGAGGTCTGAGCATGAATCGCGTCTGCCAAGCAGCCAAGGCATGAGGGAGTCATGCCTCATCTGTAGCATTTAGCTAAACACCAGCAAGGTCACAGCAAGGCAGGAAAACACCACTCGAGTAAGACACATGCGTGGACAAAGTGGGTTCAGCTCATACTAGCTGCAACCATCATTTAGGGAGAAAGGAGGGAAATGTTGCGCGTCAGTGAGGTAGCTTCAAGACACGTCTTCCCAGGTAGCCGGTGATTTCAAGGGATTCAGAAGGACCTTGAGGGAGAGGAAGGCTGAGGTGATGTGTGAGGGCTCTGCAGAATTCCAGCACATCTTGTCAAGGGGGTTAAGGGCTGTCCGAATCAGGCAAGTCCTTTTCTGAAGAAAGCCACCTAATCTATGGAACAAGCTAATTAGACCAGGAGACTTCAGCTACTAAAACCAAAACCTAACCAAAACAGAAACCAACCAGCCAAAAACTTGTGGAAAGCATTCGTTTGTAACTACACAGTGACACCAAAAGCAAGATAACCAGAAAGGAATTTCTTATTTGCAAGTAATATCCTGCTCGATAAATCTACATTAAGGGCAAGGGAGTCAGAAATTCAGTCTGCCTGGTAAATCTGCATCTATATCTTATGTAGAACACATGAAAGGAGAGAACGGAAGTCGAGAACAGCATTACTCACTCCCAAATCACTGGCAACAAGGAAGCCTGTGTCAAAGGGTAAAAGGAGATCAATGCTCTCACAAATATGAGGAATTGCTCTCTGCTACAACCTTCCCCATCATGCCAGACCATGGAGCAACCGGCTCCTTAAGGATTCCCTTGTTATGAACTGGATGATGAAGTGGGCTCGGTGATAAACCTGCATTATTGTGGGGATTAGATTCAGCCTGAGTAATACGGTAGAGATTTGATGCTGCTAAGCACTAAAACATTGCTAGACTTTCTGCACTGTTTACCTTGCCGCTTCCTGACAAAATTTTTCATCCAACACACGTGATTTTGCTCAGCAGATAATTCACCCACATATTGCAGGTAAGTGGTAGCTTTGGTGCAGGCTGACATGATTTAATACTAAATTTTGGAGGCAGAAAGAATAAAACCTAGCAGATTTAATTCTCAGGGCAATAAACTCTAAAACTCAATTACCTGTCCTTGGAAATCCCTAAATCAAGACCAAATATTAGATCAGGTAGGACTGGCTGTACGATACCCTAGGAATTAATGTAGGAATTGTATCACCAACACAGAAAAGCACCGTTATGTGGAAGTCCCTTGTCATCCAGCTGGCAGCCTTCGCACTGCGCTTCATGAGGGCCCTGTGGGGAGACCTGGTGCAGGGAAAGCTGCCGGAGAGGGGGGAAGCAGGGCCGGCTTCGCTTTCACAGCCTGTTGCTCTGCGTCCGTTCCCTGTGCGAGCTGTTCCCCGTCTGCAGGAATCATCATAGAATCATAGAATGCCTAAGGTTGGAAGGGACCTCTAGAGGTCATCTAGTCCAACCCCCCTGCACACGCAGGGCCACCTAGAGCACGTGGCACAGGGCTGCATCCAAGCGGGTCTTGAAGATCTCCAGAGAAGGAGACTCCACAACCTCTCTGGGCAGCCTGTGCTAGGGCACTGTTCACTGTTAAGATTTTTTTCCTTAAGTTCCCGTGGAACTTTTTATGCTTCAATTTGTGGCCATTTCCTCTGGTTCTGTCAGTGGTCACCACTGAAAAGAGGCCAGCCCCATCCTTGTCACTGCTTCCCTTGAGGCACTTACAGACACAGATCAGGTCCCCTCTCAGCCTTCTCTTCTCCAGGCTGAACAGGCCCAGCTCCCTCAGCCTCTCCTCACAGGGCAGATGTTCCAGGCCCCTGATCATCCTCGTGGCCCTGCGCTGGACTCTCTCCAGCAGCTCCACATCCCTCTGGTACTGGGGGGCCCAGAACCGCACACAGTACCTCACCAGGGCTCACCAGCCTCAGCAGCCAACACACTCCTACCCACACTGAGACCTGCTCAGCAAAGGCTGCCCCAGCTCCCAGATAGGCGGGCAGAGCTTTTCCTCTCCAAATACCTCTGTTTTGTTGCCAGTTTCGGTGCAGCTTCCTGGGGAGCGGAGGAGATGGTCCGGCCCCGTGGTCCCCAGCTCCCACCAGGAATGAAGCTTCAAGATCAGCAGGGGAGGCAGCAGGAGCCACAGGAGGTCCTCAGGACCCTCCTCAGAAGGGGTGCGAGCAGAAGTCATCCTTGATGTGGAGCAGAGCACAGGGAGGAAATCCTGTCCTCAGAGCAAGTCACAGCACAGAGTTTATAGACCTACCAAAAAGATAATGGCATGGTAGGAAGCTCAAACTGGAGATCTCAAACAACTGCCGTTATCCAGAAGGACAGGTTATTAGGAGTCTCCACTGGGAGACAACTCTTCTGGGAGCACAAAAAGAGCAAGTCGGAGGTGAGAGGGGAGCACTGAAACATTGGGATAAGGAATAAAACCCAACCCGAGCACTCAAACATCTCCTTTCAACCCCCTTGCCTCCCCGCTAGGAGAGGAGCTTAACCACCAACTGCTCCATAGGGACCAGANAGCACAGAGTTTATAGACCTACCAAAAAGATAATGGCATGGTAGGAAGCTCAAACTGGAGATCTCAAACAACTGCCGTTATCCAGAAGGACAGGTTATTAGGAGTCTCCACTGGGAGACAACTCT
>VWPW01015992.1:325033-483270 GCA_013389825.1 Crypturellus undulatus | reverse complement strand
GCCACAGCTACAGAGAAGGATGGTAGAAATCCAGTATCTTGATGGTGGAGTTGCTAGTACTGTGAGCACTGCCTGTCTGATCACTGCTTTCCTTGAAGACAGACTAGGGAAAAAAAATCAGTAGTTCAATGAAAAAAAAAAAAAAGTGAAAGAAAACTTCCTGTAGATTAGTTCCAATTAGGAGCTAAAAGAGAGGACTTCCGTTTCTAGAGAAAATACATATGAAGGAGGTGCACGCGGCAGAAAGATACTATACTTCAGAATGGAGAAATACTACGGTGGCAGCGATCACGTGCAACTATTAAGCATCAATTACTGATACCTGCCTGTTCTGGTACCGTCATTAGATTATGTAATACTGATAATATTTATATAAAGAACACTGATTCAAATATTTATACATTTTTTCAGATATGATGAATCTAAATTAAGTGGCACATGGAAAGGGCACGGAAGGAAAATAAAATGGAAATGGTAGTAGCCTGGTACAGTAAGCATTTGTTGAAAATGTATATTGTGGTTACATTAGAGCATAGCGCTGTTAAGGATGATTCCATATTTAATAGGTTTAGAGACTCCAACAACTGATAAAACAGACAAAGCTTCTGGAGAGATTCAGCACAAACAGTATAAAAGTTGAAAAAGAAATTCTAAGTTTAACAACATCACAGTTGCCTTTATAAATCCTAAAAGAATTTTATTCTTGACAACATTTTGTAGCAAGAGTAGCCATATTCATTTTTGTTTTATTTTCATACATTGCAGTAAACATAAACCTCTTAAATGGACTTTGTTTTTTAAGTTACCTGCTGACCCCAGAATGGAACCTGGAGCTTGGACAGCCTGGCTCTCTCAACAGTGCGTGGGGAGACCTGGATGTCTTGGAAGGGAACCTGAGATGGTCAGCACAGTGAGTTGACTAAGCCAATGGGAAACTCTTTGTGCAAGCCTGTATCTTGAATATTAGACCTTTTCCAAAGCTTACCTAAGTGCTCTAGCCACTCAAGAATCCAGAGGTTGGAATTGCACTCCTTGTTACAGAGAATGGAATAGACCCAGCTTCACAAACAAAAAAGCCCTCTCAGTTTAGGAGAATAAAATAGTGAATGACTTAGAGAACAGTGACTAAGATCCTGGGCCCTCTTTCCCCACAGCAAGTACTTAAACCAGTGTATTTTTAAAAATCATTTTTCCATCTTGGGCCTGTCCTTTCTTCTGACCCAAAGGATACATTTGTCAGCACATGAACTCAGTTTCACAGTATGAATGGAGGAGCAGTCTGGTTACAAAGAATTCCCCTCATCCTTCTGAAGGAGCACTGTCTCAGTGCCCCTGGGTTGCACAGGTTGAACCAAAATATGCATTTTCTACAGCACTATTGCTAATTACAATAATACTGGTTTTTTTCCTCTTTTGCATCTTTTGCTCAGGTTAAATCTGTAAAATAGGAATAGCTGCAAACCACATGCTTTGGTGCTGTCATACTTGAACTCAGCCACTTTTGTGATAAGCTGTTCTGAAAATGCCTGTTGTCCTATTGTTTTGGTTTAACATTCTTTTCAGCATCTAGCCAGTGGCAGTGCTCCAGACAGGCAGAGCAAAGGCTTTCCCTGGGAAGAACCTAGGCATCCAGAGAGGTGAAAGGGTCATGGACTTCATAAATAATTTTGTTTCAATAATGTAAGATGACAAGAATTTACATCTTAATTTTTAAATATATGGCACAGGAATGGAAAAGAATCCTTTATTCTTCAATATCTCAATCCTAGTATGTTTTTATATATTATTTTTAAATGAACTATTGAGCTGTCATGTATATTATTTACAGCGGCCTAACAGAAGTTTCTGTGGAAGAATGGCCTGGAAAAGGGGAAACTTAGAGAAAACCTAGGGCCTAACAGAAGTTTTGGCCTTACAGAAGCTTGCTTGGGGTGATACACATCCAGGATGACTGGTATGTGCGGAATCTACCTCTCCACAATTCCCTTGGCAACACAATCTGCCCTCCTAGCACACACTGGTAAGAGCAAACGAAGACTGGAGCAGAACGGAGACACCACAGTCAAACTTTGCTGGCTTCCCTGAAGAGGGGATAATCCGATGGTGCCGTGCAGAGGACGAGTGAATGGAGGGTGGAATGGAGTGAAGACACCGCGGCCAAACTCTGTTGTACTCCCTGCAGAGGTGATAGCCTGGTGGTATCATACAGCTGATGAGCCACATAGTGCGATGTCTGGTGCTGGGACAACAATGGTGGCAGATCAGTCCCTTCTGATAAGCTTTGCTCAAACCAATACACAACCCCATCCCACTGAGCAAGCTGTCTAGATTCTACATTAACTTGGGAGACTTTTTGGAAATCAATGAATAACAAAAGCAAATATGACTAGAGTCACTCAAGCTCCACATGAACATACAAGAAAATATATAAAAGGCAAGCTAGTAAGAGGGACAGTAGAAAGAAGCAAGAGGAAGCAGGAGGGGAAGAAGAAGAAGGAAGAGGGAAGATTCCATCATAACTACTGGGTCAGTCAACGTGCTGATCCCCCTCTTTCCTCCCCTCGGGTCGGAACGCTGCCTGAGGAGACTCGAGACTGAGAACCCTCTCCCATCTTCTGGGGTGAGTGATGATGGCACATTTGTACATCAGAGTTAGCTAAAAACCCTATGCTTTACTAGAGAATTTCCTATACTGACATCCGAAACCTGCTTTGGAAATGTTGCATTTGAATAAATCCTGCTGTTTGTGAACTTGACTACTTGTTTTGCGGGGGGCAATCAGACCTACAGTTGACAGACTGTTCATGAATCCGATACTGCCAGAGTCAAGCTTATAGTAGATTATACTATTTGGGAACTTGATTCGCTGCTACCACTACAGCTTTCAAACTGCAACATTTTCACAGTTTCATTTGATCTTTTTGACCTTACCCCTTGGTAGTCAACAAAAAATAGCAGTCCCCTCTCTCCATTTTGGCCAAACGTAATTTTTCCTTTCCTAGAAGTGAGAGTTCTGTAACAATTTACTTCACTACTGAGCTTAATATTGAAATTGTGTGTATTGTTTTATACACATGGGAACAATGGGTACAAACGGGAATAGACATTGATCTATAGCTTGCAGCGTTCTAATAGTGTCTAGATAGAAGACAGATAGTTGCTAGATAATGTATGGAATAGCAAGAATGAGGTGATTTTAGCTAAAAGGATGATTTTAGCTTATTTTAAATGATTTTAAATAGCATGAAATAAACAGTTTGAAAAATGAAAATTTATATCTTTCCCTTCCCTTTTATCCCAGCAGTCTGCATTGATTTTTCCTGCAAGAAACTAGAAGCAACTGCCTAATTGTCAATTAGGAACATAAGTAATTTTATAATACCTGCAGCCATTTTTGTAAAACTTGAAGACTATGTATACCATAGTCTTGCAGACCATGCAGAAATGTATGTACAGTAGTGAAGAAGGGCAGAGTAGTGAAGTAGTGAAGTNTATGATTCTATGAATGAATTACATACAATCCTTCAAAAATTATTTGGGAGAATACTACAATTGTTTAAATGTGGAGGAAAATGTAGAAATCTTTTGGGTGCATTAAAATATCTCACTGTAGGTGCAAGTTATGATGTGGTGTTAACACAGTTGCATAGTACAGCAAAACACAAAAATAATTTTTGGAAAATATTCCAGTACTAATGTGTTTGAATGAATTACATACAATCCTTCAAAAATTATTTGGGAGAATACTACAATTGTTTAAATGTGGAGGAAAATGTAGAAATCTTTTGGGTGCATTAAAATATCTCACTGTAGGTGCAAGTTATGATGTGGTGTTAACACAGTTGCATAGTACAGCAAAACACAAAAATAATTTTTGGAAAATATTCCAGTACTAATGTGTTCATTAAACACCATATGGAGAAGTAACTAATCCTATATATGATGATTCAGTAGGATAATGCACAGAAGAATTTCCATATGGCATTCTCAGTGTTCAACACATGTTTTTTTTTTTTTTTTCCCCTCTAACCCATGATTATATTATGTTGGCGGATGCACTGCTGATACTGAAGATTCAGTCCAAAATTCAGAAAATCCATTTTATGTACAGCGAAATACATAGATGCATAATTACTTACTAAATACTATTATTTGTACTCTTGGACAGTAAGACAAGGACAGAAAAGAGATAGCATTTCTACTTACATGAGCATTGCCCATCTCTACTATTGTACAGGAGTGCAAGTGTTCACGTGCAGATACTTGACTTTAGATTCAGATTTAGATAATGAGGATGGTTAAAAGATTCAGTTGGACTGAACAGGGTTGCACTTAAAATATATGTATATATATATACATACCACATTTTACAGGGGTAGTTTTTCTAGCTAGTAGTTGCCCTCATTTCTGATTTCTGAAACTGGAAAAAAAAAATACCTTCTAACAAGTCCCTGGTATTACTCCAGAAATCAAGTTGAAATTATTTTCTGCCACATTAGAGAAGCTTTCTACATGAAGTTACTCCATACTCTGGCAGGCAATTTTAACTTACATAAAGGTACTCCTGAAGGTAGCAAACTGATAATAGTTATATTAATTCATAACTGTACTCTCTGTACTCTCCATACTTTGTACTTTCTAAAATACAAAGGGAACATAGAGAGCAGGAAGCAGTACAGAGAGTAAAAAGCATCTGACCAAACAGCATAAATGTATATATGTGTTTATAATATGTTAAGTATCATGTTTAGTATCATCTTTGCTAACATAGACAGACTTAGTAATCAAATTTTACTGATCAAATTATTATATGTTGAAGAGAATGAGTGGTCTTGATGTTTCCATCAGTTCACAATCTGCTTTTATCTATTTCATACACTCTGTTAGAAATAAATATGTTTTTCTTCACTCATCAGTGTTATTTTTAAGGAAGTAGACAGGTCTCTAATTCCATAACTGTTTTGGGGATTTTAAAATTTAGATTTTTGGTCATTTGTTCTATAGATAAAACTTATCCAACGTAAAATAGAGCCAGATTTTCTGATAATGCCTTTCAAAATGCCTCAGTGAAATAAAACATATTTCAATATCATTTTCAAGCCTTCCAGTTTCTTACCTTATGTTCACTGATGAGGAAAGAATCATCCTTACTTATCTACTCCCTGCATGCTGAGTTGTACTTATTTATGTCCTACATCTGTTTAATCATTTTGATCACCATCCTTCCAGGGATATAGTCCATATATGTAATACCAATTCTTTGCCTAAAGAAAAATTTTACAAGCTTCTAATACCTGCCACACATTTAACTTGTTTAAGATTAACTGCAGATTTTTTATTTAGTATTCATTTACATCTTTGTTGAATTTAATTTTGCATCAACGTTGCTTACATATAACATTATCAGTATAGCTGTGTGCTGCTTCTGATGAGTGTGATACCAGTACTAAACTTCACTTTTGAGTGTGTTCTATATTTTAATAAAATTGCTGTGAAAGAAACACCTTTTTTGATTTCCAGTAATTTGAAAATTATTTGGAAAGTCCACTATAAATGCTGCCCAACAAGTTTTAAAAATAAAAATTCTCTGAAAGAGTCTTCACTGTGACAATCTGTAAGAAATGGACAACATCCTCACATAATAGCAAGGAACAGACATCCTTTGGCTACACTGGTCCCACAATTGGATCTACCATAACAGTTTGCATGGAGACATAGTAGCATAGGCCTACCTAGTCCCAGCAGAGAGAATGAAATAGAGCAAGTCTTAGTACAGGTTAACTACTCAACATGTGCACACTTACCAGCATTTTGGCGCTTGCTTATCTTATACTTTCTCACTTGTTTTTATCTAAAAAAACCCCCCAAATTTATCCAAATTAGATAAATTAACATTAATTAATAATATTAATATTTCAGTAATTTTTAATATATAACAAACTATGACAAGCTAATTATTCAAGCTATTACTACAAAAAAATCAGGCTACATTTTATAATATTCTAACCCACATGAAATTCAGCATATACAATACAATATTCCTTTTTCCTTAACATTTGACAGGATAAGCAAAAATCATTCTTGGTTCAAGCTAACATTTGTAGAAATGTTTCTGTGTTATCAAGTTTTAAAAATATGCCATCAGGGTATTTATAACAAACAGATTTACACTGAGACTTTTAGTTAATTCAAAAACAACAACAAAAAAACTATTTCTCATTGTTAGATATGGAGTAAGAGTTAATTGGGGGGGGGATGTATCTTTTTTGCTTTTTTTTATTTTACTTTTTCAAAGGTATACATAGTGTAACTGGAAAACAGTACCCTGCAGGTTTAACTCCTCTCCCCTTCCTCCAAATCTTTGAACTCTTTTTAGAACCACTGACTTGAGAACTTGTACTGTTAATACCTAAAGCAAAATCTTTAAAGCTTATATTATTTCAAAACTCAATTTGCTTCCTTAAAGCAAAAGAAGTAATTCCAAACATCTCACTTATTTCTTCTGGAGCTGAGGCTATGACTTGAATTGAAAACTGAGATATTTTAAACTGCCCAATATACTACCCTCTTTGCCTCTTTGCTTGTGTAATTGTCGCTTATTATGTTAATTTTTATACTTAACTGACATTCAGAAGAAACAGACTGTACAGAAACACATTACCTGCTCCTGAATTTCACCTACATTTGAAACGAAACAAAATTAAATGCTAGCATAATATGTGGGAAGAAAATGTAACTAATTGGTTCCGCTTGCCTTGTATCTTTGATGAAATTAAAACATCTCTAAAATTTGGCCAAATTTGCTTTTGGATCTGCTGCCACCTAGTGGTCTAAAGATAGATTGTTATTCTGACGAGATACCAAGCAGCTGCAGAATTAGAAAAAATCATCAATTTTTTTTTTCTTTTTTTTTCTTTTTTTTTTTTTTGAGGGATGAAAACTGCTTAGTAAGCTGGATTAAATATAAAAAATGTTCCTGACCTCTGGCGTGAATATATATATTTTTTCATAATATCAGATTATTTTGTCTACTTTTCAGTTTCTTGAATTCACAGTTAAAGCTCTGCAAGAATCATGAATTCAGCAACAGTAAAGCTACATTCTGAATGCTTTAACATCACTCTTAAATGGTTTGATTTCAAAGTAAAATACGATTCATAGTACAGTCGCCTCTTGCTGCTCTGCTTCTCGAAGGAGCAGTGTGATTTAATTACTCTGTACTGATGGGAATGTTTTCTGTGCTGCCTTGTGTTTAATTTCATTTTGTTTTCTGGACCTTGTGTGACTGTGGCACTGAAACTGGTGACTTACCACACTCAATTCCTGCAGATTGTGCAGCCTGTAGAAGACCTATGGAGTCATTAATAGCTTGTGGCTCGACAGGCTGTCTTTGGAGGAAGGAGTTCATGGGAACGATGGGCTGGAAGAGGCATACAAGCAAGATGGGACGCAGGCTTTTCTGCGTTTTTAAGATGTTTACTGCTTCAGTGTGGCCAGAGAGTCAGATAACGAGACGCTGTTTACGCAAGTAGCCTGGCGCTGCCCGAAGCGGCCATATTACCGTTTCAGCGAGGGCACGTAGTGAGGCAGCGCGCCCCGCGGCTGCGGTTGCCCGCGCGGCGCCGGGCACGGGCCGTTACGGCCGTTACGACCGGCAACGTCCGCGCGGGCGGGGCGGGGCCCGGCGCAGGGGCAGCAGCCAATGGCGGGCGCGGAGCGGCGGAGCTGGCGGCGTCAGGGCCTCGCCGCCTCTCCCGGCACGGCAGGGAGGGAGGGAAGGGGTCGCCGCACGGGATCGCGCCGCGGGCTCCCGAGCGGGCCATGACGGCGAGGGCCGCTCCGTGGCGCTGGGCCTTGCCCTGCCTGGCGGCGGCCGCGCTGCTCTGCCCCGCGGCGGCCGGTGAGTAGCGAGCGGGCCGGGGCGGGGGGAGTGAGGCGGCTCCGCGGGTCCCTGCGCGGCAACATGGCGCAGGGGCGAGGCCGGGCGCCGAAGCCCACGGCTGCGGGGCTCGCTCCGGGCCGCGCTGCCTCCCGTCCTGCTCCACCGGCCAGGGTTTCGGAGACCTAGGGGACGCGGGGGTGACTCTGCCGCCCCCCGCTGCCTCCGCACCTGCCCTGCGGCCACTTGTCGCCCCGCGCCGCGGCAGGTGAGGTCGGGGGCTCCTGCGCTGCCCGCGCCGCTGTCAGATGAGAGAGGGGCCGCGTCGCCTTCCCGGCCGCGCTGTCTTCCCGCTGAGGGAGAAACGTTATGTTAGAGAGCGGGAGCCCGGCGTGAGGGTTACCGTTACCAGATGTGCGGGGAGAAGGAAGCTTTTGCTCCATGTGGAAGTAGAGTTGTAAGCAAAGATTAACTATGTCAAAAACAGTTTTAAAATAATTTTGCTCCTATTTTCAATAGGCATAGTAGTACTGGGTTAAAAAAAAAAAAAGTGAAGGCCAGATGTTTCGAGCAGAAAAGGATGGTGGTAAAATAGTTTCCCACATTAAAGCTGTCATAGAAGCTCACTTCCTGCCTTAATTAATTGATTGCATTGACAGTGCTGTCACATAAGGTTAAATCCTCAATCCTTAATCATTTATAGGCATGTTGGTATTGCTCTATAGTTCTCCATTCTGTAAAGGCACGTTTTTAGGAAAGAAAAAAAAACAGTAAATAATTGCTGGAATGGAATATGATATGGTCTAGCCCCGCTTTCCCTTGGAAAATCTAATCTCATACTGCTGAGATAGCAGATTTTGTCAAGGAAGGAAGCATAGTGTTTCTCATTAGTTGGGCATGAGTGAAGTTGTGAAATGAAACCTGGAAAACTGTTAGTAAAGCTAGAGAAAGTGCAGATAACAAGGTAAGAGACTGACTGAACAGATCTCATAAGATTATCTCAGAATGGGCTGATTGGGGGGGGAAGATTTGAGAATCATGTTTGGGATGGATATTACCACTAACTTCCATTCATGACTTTGGTACTAAAGTTCAGTGTAGCCAAATAAATGTCCTGCTAATTCAAGATGCCATCACTTAATTACAGTTTTGTCTAAAAGGAATTGAATGGCTGCAAGGTTTTATCTCTTTGTGACCCTCGCTAGTGTAATTGATAGGACCTAAAACAGCAGTAGAAGTTGTAGAGGAGAATTATCCAATTATACTCCTTACATGTTAGTTGATCATCAGAAGGTTGAGAGCCACTGAAAACCAATGGTCAGAAGGCTAGAGATTATTTAATAATCTCTGTGAAGAAGGCTTTAAATGAAAGTTGTCTAGGATATTCATGAACTTGAATCATACTGATGTATGTCTTTAAACTTTTGGAGGCCTTAATCATTGTAAATTTCTAATGCTGTGACTTTGTAAGGGGGATAAAAAAGCTTTTTAGTTAAGTGAAACAATTACTGACTTTTGAGTGTGGTAGAACCTGTTAATGGTGAGTCTGGTTTTTGGCATAAATCAGCTCACTGAGTTTAGTGCAAGAAAATCTGCAGAGTCCTGTGGGTCTTCCTCAAAGCAGAAGACTTCTGAAGCCATCAGCAACATCTGTTTATCCTTTTCTGTGATGGTGGGAAAATGGCAAAACCATCAAAGACAATTTTACAATTTCATTCTTTAATTCTGTTGTGTTGTAAGCAGGATTTTACTGCTGTCTTCATTTACTGCAAGCAGTTGGCTTTGTTGTTTCTATTTATTAATGGAAATATTCACCAATTACAAACTGCACTCTGCTTTGTCCTGTTTCCACTTCAGGAAGTATAGATTTATACATAAAAATATAACTTGAATCTATAGTAGACATTGTGACTAAATTTGTTTCAGGCGACCTGTTCTCTCTTTTTTCTTTTTTTTTTTTCTTTTTCTTTTTTCTTTTTTTTTTTTTTTTAATCCTTTTCTATTTCCTTGACATTTTCAAGCTTAAATATTCTAGGGTTATTTTCATGTCAATTTAATAATAGAGAATTTTGCTTTTGGTGATGGATTTATTTATTTACTTTTTAGACTGGCTACCTTTCTGCAATAGCTACAAGCTTGCAGATGAAAACGGATGTAAGCTTGAATTTTTTGAGGAATTATTTCCAAAAATGCCTGTTGTTGGTTCAGAAAGAATCCATTTAGATCTGGTGACTGCGTGTTATGAAATACTACTTTATATATGTGGTAAAACTGTACAGATTTTTCTTTTATTGGCATGGTATTTAGTTCAGTTGAGCATTAATTAATCATTAGAAGTTTGGGATTTGGTGGGGGAGGGTTACATGCTTTATATATTTGAGTGGAAACTTGTATGTGAAGATGTATTTAGACATAAAAGGAGCTTTGAAGGAAATCTTTCTTTAAGACTTTTGTTAGAAAAGTTCCTAGTACTAGGCAATGAGGATGAAAGTGTATCAGGCAGTTGTCCTATTCACTTTGTTGGCCAAAGCGAACTCTGAAATGAGGAAAAAGTTATTTAGGTGGTAGGGAAAGAAAAGCACAACAGATGATGTTTAAAAAAAAAATGCAGCTTTAAACTCAAGTGCTTCATAACTTCTCAGTGCTTCAATTCCCATTTGTTTTCTTGTTCAGGGGTTTTTCTGTGTTTGTCCTGTACCTGTCATCCAAATCAGCAAAACTTCTCTTAAATATCTGTTGCTAGCAAAGTAAGTTACAGATGTGTTCTAACCTTTTAAGAATACAAAGTTCAATCTGCAGTTGTGTTCACCACTATGTGTAATGGGGCTCCTGGTCCCATTTCTTTTTCCCAGTTTCCTTTTCCTAATTGCTTCTTTCATTTTTTTAAATCGTCTGTGAATTAGCTGAACTCACAGACACACAGCTTCTGTGTTGTTGGATTTTTTTTTTTTTTTAGTCATCTTTTATTTTTTTCCAGGCTTAATAAATTGAATTGCCTCATAAAGGGATTTGGCAGGTACTAAATGAAGTGCGTGGTAAATAGCAGTCGTGTGGCTACAAGTAGAGGGAAGACCACTGAGCTGTCCTTTGGGTGGCAATGAAGATTTGGGTGTGATTCTGCGAGGTTGGACAGGCTGGTCTGAATCGGCTTCAGAACAAAGCTGTTCTTTTTTGCTTTCTGGGAAGCAAGATTTCTCACAGTGGCCTGTAGAGCAGCTAGTTAACCTCATGGCCCATCAGTTGGGCACTTTTGTTGAGAAGTGAGAGTTAAAGTTGCTTCAAGCATTTTAAAACTATTTTCCTCCTCCCTGCTTTTCCATAGGCTTATCTTGTTGTTATCATGCAAAGGACAACTTGATGTGTCGTGATGTTTGTGAACAGGTAAGCTTATTTTAAATATAGTTTGTCTTTCAGCTTTAAAATCATGCCTGTAAAAGATGATGTAGCAAGGTTAGGGCTATGGATAAATGACTATGTATGCATGAATACTGTTCAAAAATCTGTTTACCTTATTCATAAGGTGATACAAAGAACAGCTTGTGCTAAATTCAAACTTGGAAAATGTTTTTCCACAACCTGTGTTTAGATTTGTACCTCTGGGTAATAAGTTGCCCACCTTTATGCAAATATATATGTGTGTATATATATGCTTTGCTGACATACAATTTTTATATTAGAATTGTGTCCTTGAATCATACTTGCTCCCTTTTCTTGCCCTTGTTGTATATTGTGGAGCTAGTCCAGCACTTAACCTGGTCATGGTGAATTTTTTTGTGATTATATTAGCAAAGTCTTTTAGTTTAAATTCTTCTTTTCCCTCCCTGATGTATTTCTGAAGTGCAATGAAATTCCCTTTCAGATTTCCAATTATTAAGCCAAACAAGGAAGAGTCTTTTAGTCCCATTGCCTAAGATATTCTCTCAATTTCTGTGGTTATGCAGCCCTTCTGCATAAATTTATCTCTTTGAATACAGGTAACCAAAACTATACAAAAATTTTGTATAAACAAAAGTACCACTTAATCTTAAGGGTGTTAAAACTAATGTATGAGAAAGAGAACACTGGTGTATAATCCAAGTGGTGTTGGTTATGCTGAATTGAAATTTGGAATAATCTACCTGAATCCTTGATCTGTTCTGATGGTTTGTAGTTGCCAGTTTATCATATGAATTCCTGTTAGGCACTGTGAATGTCTAATGAAAGACATTGAGCTTTACTGTCAGACTTCGCATTTTTGTCATATTGTTTCTAGTTTCTCCTCTCTGCTCGGATGCTGAGCATAGAAATAGCATAGGGTCAGTAGGTCTAAGGAAGTGGTCCTATGCCTTTAGGAGCACTTGTTAGACGACATGCTGCATCTAGCTTGAGGCCCTTTAGCACAGGGAAGAGGCTGATGGGCTGGACCAAGTTGAGCTGCCAAACAGGGGGCTGCCAAAAATGTCAGGGGTCTGGAACATATGCCTTGTGAGAAGAGGCAGAGGGAGCTGTGCTTGGTCAGCTGGTGGAAAGGGCGGAGGGGACCTGGGAACAGCCTCTGACACCTACAAGAAGATTGATGAGAAGGCAGAGCCAGACTCTTTAAGTGGTGCATGGGAGAAGGACAAGATATATCAGATAAAAACTGAAGCTAGAAAATTCCAACTGGGTATAATGAGAATCTATTTTCCACAAGAACAGCAGTGGAACAGAGAGGTTGTTCAGCCTCAAACTTCAGAGATTTTGAAGGCATGAGCAGGTAAAAACCTGAGCAACATGATCTGGCCTCATTAGCATGACTTGCTCTGAGCAGGAAGTTGGACTAAGATGGTCTTCTTAGAGCCATTCCAGCCTGAATTATTTTATGATTTGGTTACCCTGGAAGATCTCAAATACTACTGCAATTGTTCTTTTCTGAATAGAGTCCTCTTTTCTTTCTATGAGTTTATCAAATTGTTTTGTAATATTTTATTTTTTTCTTCTGAAAGATCTGAATTATACCCACGCTTGTGTTATTCCTGAAATTTCCAATTTTATATCCACCAATATGTCTATTCCTATCCCTTTTGTTGCCTGTTTACTGTTTTAATTTAGAAGTATTTCATTTATTTGGACTGTTGCAAAAACAAGAGCTGTAAACATAATTTCAGGTGAGACAGAAAATGATTTAGAATGTGCTGAAAGTTCAGTTTAACACTACCACTTACTTGGGAACTAGTTCCAGTGCTTAAGTGCTCTAGTGGTGAAGTGTTTTTGTTTTATTTTGTTTTCTCAGTTAGAATTTCTGTTGTTTCCACTTGCTACTGTTTTCTGTCATCTTTTACTACTGTGTAGCTCTAAGAATCTGGCTCTGTCTCGTCTGTCACTCCTGTTTATATAGTATAAGGCTATGCTTTAGATTCCCTCTACATTCTACCCTTCTTCAGTTAGTGTGTGTGGAGGGAACAACTACCAAAAAAACAATCTCTCAACCCTTTGGTATGTCAGATTTGAGCATCCTAAACACTTTTGTGGCTTTCTGCTGGACTCCCTGCAGCTCTTTAATGGCACTGAGGAGATGCAAAACTGGACGTAATATTACAGATTTGGCCTCATGACTGCCAAATAAAGGGAACAGTCTTCACTCAAACTGCTGGCGATGCCATTGCTAACTGCTGACCCGTGTTTGACTTGCCATCCACCAGGACCTTAGACCTTTCCTGAAAAGCTGCTTTCTAGCCAGTGAGCACTCAGCCTGTAATGATGTGTGACTGCTCTATTCCAGCAGAGTGGCCTCAGCTCCCAATTCTAGATCATCTATATACTTGCTGAGGATCTTTTCAGTGCCACTGTCCATGTCCCTAGTAAAGCCATCAGCAGTGCCACTTTAACTCCTGAATATAGCACATGCAAGCGGCTGACATTGCAACTGCTGACTACTAACCTTTAAGTCCAGTCAGTTTGTCAGCTGCCTTGTAAGCTACCTATCCCGTCCTATGAGAGGCTGTATAAAAATCCTTATAAAAGTCAAGATAAACAATATCTGTTACTGTTGACTTCTTTCCACTCCTCCCTTTACCCCCAGCCCTTCTTTCCATTATAGAAAACCGTCAGTCACTATTTGCCTTGATTTGCACAGACTGCCTGTTTCCAGTCACGTTTTTGTTACCTTTTTATCTTTCATGTGCCCTGCCATGGCTCCAGGAGGATGTGCCCCATAATCTTGGGGACTGAGAGTATGCTTATTGTCCTGTGATTGCCCACATAACCCTTCTTGTCTGTCTATGAGTATGATGGTTGTCTGTTTTCAGTTGTCAGGAATTGCCTGCAATCACCATGACCTTTCAAATCTGCTGGCAAGCTACCTTACAGACATTCCTGGCTCTCTCAGCACCCTTAATTGTGTCCCATCCAGTTCCATGAACTCTGGTTTAGCTAGTTCACTCAGATGTTCCTAAACTTGATCTTGCTCTACTGCACACAGTATTCATCTCCTTCCCTACCCTGTCAGTTTTGATAGCTTATTTATGTGAAGGGGGTTTTGTTCATCTTCATTCTACATTAGTTGTTTTGGTTTTCTGGAAGTTTAGTTGCCTGGGATAATATGTAGCAGATTTTTTTTTTTCTTTCCAGAGTTGCATAATATTTTGGGAAGTGGGTCAAGTGCTATTTTTTTTTTCCTTTGCCAATTCATTATAAACTCCTGGAAGGAAGTTTTAGAGGATGAAACTTTACATCTAAAAAAAAGGAGAAATAAAATTGCTTTCTTTTCCATAAAAAAGTGTAGCATATTTGAGCAGCTATTGGTGTAAAAAAGGAGAAATTTTACAGATGTTACATGCTGTTACCCAGAGTTGTGAAAGAGTAGATGATAGTGACCTGAAATTTAAGCTAAAAAGGGGGCGTTAAATTGAAAAGAACACTAATTTGTTGTTATGTGTCCTGTTACATGTTTGTGTGTTTTAAAATGTGTTCTGTTTCTGTTAAAAAAGATTTTATCTTCTAAGAGTGATTCACGTTTGAAGCATTTACTGCAACGAGCACCTGAGTATTGTCCAGAATCAATGGTAAGGCTTGCTACCTTTAAATAATAATTATAAAATATATAATCAGGGAGTAATAAAACTCTTTTTTTGCAAAAAAAGGACTTTAAGTGATGCATAGAGTTATATTACTTTGAGTTTTGAGGAGGTAAAGAATCACAGAATGGTTGAGGTTGGAAGGCACCTAGTCCAACCCCACTGCTCAAGCGGAAACACCTGGAGCACGTGGCACAGGGTGAGATTTGAGGATCTCCAGAGAAGCAGATTCTACAACCTCTCTGGGCAGCCTGTTCCAGTGCTCTGTCACCCCCACAGTAAATAGGTTCTTCCTCCATACAGAGATGAAACTTCCTGTGTTTTTAATTTGTACCTATTACCCCTTATTCTTTTGCTGGCAACCACTGAGGGTGTGCCCATATATACATCTTCCTATCTTTTTCTTTCATATTATGAGGGCTATAAAACTTCTTGAAATCAGATTTTCGTATGATTACATGTAGTTTTTTTTTTTTTTTTCTCAAGATGTCATATGTGATGGATTTCACTGGATTTCACAGCTTTGCTGGGTGTTCTGGTCATGCCAGTTTTTATAAAATGAGGAGGATCTGACTTATATTGGCAAGAATTTTGTGTTGGGTGATGGTCACTTTAGTCGCCTGGAGATTGTTGCAGTGACCTGTTTTAGCCTGTGTATTCCACTTTGTGTATGGGAAAGAACTGACAGATCCTGGTTAGGAGGCAAGGAGAGCCTCATAGTCATTTTGAATGCTTTTATTGGCAAGTAATTTTATGGTTTCTTAAAAGTTATTTCTCTTATTACAAGTCGGAGGGAAATGTATATTAACTGCATCCTACTTTGAGGATCATCTAGTTGATCTTGCTTATCTGTCCTGCCTATTGCGGGGGTGCCTTAAAGCCCTCCTGTTTTGTTTTGTGTGCTGTGGGAGATTGCTTCTAGTACTTAGTGTTTCTAGTTGGTAGAAAGAAATAGTAGGTCAACAAGTTTTCCCCAGATCTTGGTTCTAGATAAACCTTTTTCTTTGACTGTCCACTCTGACTAACCCATTGTTGTTTAATTTTCTAAATACTGGTGAGAAAGTTGACCAGCTAGTGTAGTTTCGATCATTATAGGTTGTTTTGTAGCTATAACAACATTGTTCTTGATTAGACATTCTGTAGGTGGCAGCCTTGTCAAGGCAAATATTACTTAACTTAGATGACTTAGTGCTTCCTTTAAAAATGCCTCAAGGGTAGACGAGTTCTACCAATAGGATACTTAAACTCCATATCAAAAATGCTGAAAATGGTATTTTATATCTGTTAGAAACACTTTTATTTTCTACTGTAGACTTTTCTTAATTGCACTTTACTTTTCAGGGAGAAGTTTGGGGCTGTATCAATTCTTCTTTGCCAGGTGAGATATACTGGTTCATTGTTGAATTGGGTTGTTTGTTTTTTTAAACAGATACATGATTTTATGTTCTATCTCCCACCTGCACCTACAGACTTTAAAATAATATAGCTTAAAGAATGCCATTTGTTTGCCGGTTTCTTCTACTCCTAAATTGTTACTATATGCATTTTTTTTCTTGCCAACTTTTTCCTGGTTAGAAGTTGTTGGATATGTTTGTGTAATTAATCTGTGTTGCATTAGAGAAATACCAAAGGGTTTTGTCCATTTGAAAATTTTCTCTTATTTTTAGTTTCAGTATACCTTAGTCTATATAAGTATATCTTAATACTATACAATAATGGGTTATTGCTATTTTGCTCACCTGCAGTGTCACTTGGAGAAAGAGAAGAGAGAAATAGTAGAAACTAGACAAACATAATTTAGGTAGTTGAAAGACTCAGATAAAAAACCAAACTGCTTGTTATAGGTAGGTTTAGAAGACTAAAGCATGAATTTAAAACAGGACTGTTATGTTGAGATTAAAATAGATGAAATAGGACTTGATACTGTGTATTAGTTTTGAAACACTGAGTAAAATTGGCATTCTATAGTTGAAAAAGTGATAGTGAGGAAAGAGTGCTGTGATAGTGTTATATTGCTTACTTTGACTTTTTTTTCCCATTTCAGAGGCAAACTGTAGAATCCAGTGCATACAAAGGAATGTGTTAGTTTTGATTTTGCTAGTATCTATAGTATATTTTGAAGTTGCAATGCTTTTCTGTCATTTAAAACCTCACATTTTTTTAAATCAGAAGTAATACCTAGTCTTTCCTGAAACTCGACTACTATTCACAAATGAGTGTTGATGGCTTTACTGCAAGAGAGGAATACATATTTTCTTTAAAAATTTAGGTTTATGTTAGCAAGCAAAGAAGTATTTGATGGTGTGTTTATGGAAAAAATCACTACTTCAATGATGATGAAAATCGTAATCTGATCTTGTGATAAAAGTGAAATATTCCTGTAGTACCCTAGCCTTGTACCTGCATGAAGCCTATAAAGCGTCCCATGCACTCCATGAAGCTTCTCATTCTTGTGAAATTACATTGCTTAATTCTGTTATTTCTTCTTTGATGTGAGATGCTTTTAAAATTCTCCTAATTCCATGGTCTTCTGTTCTCATGGCCTGCAAGTGTTTTTTTTGTTTTGTTTTGTTTTTGTTTTTTTTTTAATTCCTGATTTAGTTTCTACAGGACAGTATTACAGGAAAAGGTTTCATTCCCTTTCTGGAAAGTCAGTACAGTTAAGTGTCTCTAAAGTACCTGGACATGAATTTATGCAACATGGTTGCATGGCTATAATCTCATTGGGATCACAGAGATGTGGTTGGAAGGTTCCCACATTTTGAGTTCTGCAGTGGATGGAATATGGGCTAGGTAAGTGGACTGACACCTGCCTGAACTGCTGGCATCAGACTGTAGTGATTGGTAGCACGAAGTCCGACTAGAGGCCAGTCACTAGTGGTGCATCCAGTATTGGATTTGCTTCAGTTTACATCTTTGTTAGTGACCTAGATGACCCTCAGCAAGTCTGCAAATAATGCAAAACTGGGAGAGATGGTGGGCATACCACATGGCTATGTAGCTCTTCAGAGTGACCTTGACATGCTGTAGAAATGAGCAGAGAAGAATCTACCTCAAAGTTCAGTAAAGGGAAACATCAAGTCATGTACCTGGGGAGGGCCTGCACCAGGGCCGTGCACCAGAACCCTTGGACCCCACCACTTGGAAAGCAGCTTTGCAGACGGACTTGAGGGTCTCGGCAGGCAAGTTGACTGTGAGCAAGCCATGTGCCAAAAGCATCATGGGCTCTGCTAGGAAGACCCCTGGCAGCAGATCAAAGGAAGTGATCCAGTGATCTTTCTGCAGACTTGACACAGATAAGACCACATCTAGAGTATTGTACGCAGTTTGGGGCTCTTCAGTAATAAAATCTTAGACATACAAGTGTATGTCCAGCAAAGCTTTTAAGCTGTGCCTGTAGACTGATGAAGGTAGTGGAGCCTGTCATGTGAAGACAGGCTGAGCATGGTGTGCAGTCTTTAGAAGAGAAAGCTTGGGGTGCAGGGGGGGTGGATTTTATTATTTTGCATAAATATCTGGTGGGTGGGTCTGAAGGGGGTGAGGGTAGAATAGACAGTTTGCAGAGACTGATGGAAAAGACTTTTACAGTTACTATCATTCTGAACAGTATGAAATGCTTATCTTTTTGTTTAAGAATGCACATGAGAAACCTGTTTTGTGTATGGGGTTAAATGCACTAAGTTGCATAATTACATGTGCTAAATCACTTGTAATTATGATTTACTGCCTGATGCATGTATGTATCCTTAGGGTATTTTCATTGTGGTTTGTAGTTTCTCCCCTTCCTTCCTCACAGTAATTTGTTGTGACTATTACATATTCGTGTTTCGAAGCTGATTTGCCAGTCACTTCATTACTGCAGTTATTACAACATAAAATCGTCATTTCTTGTAGCTAGTATTGAGCTTTCTATCGCCACCACCCAACCCCCCCTCCCCCATTTCTTTCACTTCTTTAAACCCTTCACAGTGTCTTTCTAATAACTTCTTTTTATGGGGTGATCCTCACAAAATAACTCTGTAATTAACATTTTATTGTCCTTGCCAATATGGTGTTGTACACTTAAAAGGCTTAAGACTGGATATTTAGGAACGTAACAATTCTCTGAAAGAAAAAATTCTCTATTTTCTGAAAGCAACTACTAAGGAGTGTTTTAATGGAGAAGTTCTTTTTAAAAATCTTCTAGTTGTCAATATTTAATCTAGGAAGCTTATACAACATTAATTTATTTTGGAGAGTATGGCAAACTAGAAAAGCTTTATCTGACCGTGCATGTGTCATATGTGATATGATTTGTGTTCTGTTTATATTTGATAAATAATAAACTATAGTCTAAATAAATAGATAAATAAGCTATAGACTGCAGACTGCTGTCCACAGGTGTATTTTTGTTTATAAATGCATGTATCTTCATTACTTCAATCACAGAATTAATTTATAGGCTGCCCTAATAAAATAGCAATTCTTTTTTTTTTATGTAGATGTGGTATCAGACTTTTCTTCAAAAGCTTATCTGCTGCTCTGAAATATTTTGGGGAGAGGGCCTAAGCATGGCAGGAGCTTATTGACATTGTTCGTGTTATGTATTTGTAGTCTGGGATTTTACAGGAACCAAATAGTAACCTTGTACTAAATACACTGTATCAGAGTTGAGTCCTAGTAAAAGTACATTTGGAAAACACAGGCTCCATCTTGCACAGAATAGTGCTTTACAGTGTTGTGTGGGTTTTTTTGCCCCTAGAACCGCACAACTAATTTGTTGTGTGTGTGGTGGGTTTTTTTTTTTTTTTTTTTCCCCTCATGGATATAGCTCATTATTGCAACAGAAGTTAGTGGGAACTGTTCTCATATTGGCTCATAATCTTTCTTCTAATATTAATTAGCTTACTTGTATTTTAAAATAATCCTAAAATATCAATATCCTGCTGAACTGTTTTGGCTTAAAGGAGTCTCTGTATAGCTCCACATCTGACAGTTGTGCAGAAAAACTGCTACATATTTTTAAGGCCAAAAAGACACTGTATTGGTTGGTTCTGCAATTAACTGCAGATGTGTATCTTCACATATTTGTGTCACTTTCATCTAGACTTTTGTTTATTTCTGGACTTAGTTTTAGTTTTAAAAATTGCATCAAACTTGGAATTTTTGAACATTGATAACAAACTGATGATTTATACATGACAACCATCTCTTGAATGCTTTGAGAGAGTTGCTCAATCTCTGAAAAACACTTTCCTTACCCAACTAGGGAAATAGAGTATAAACTGAATTTGCAATTTTTTGTGGCCTTCATATCTGTTCTTCACTAACTTGTGCAATTTGGAAAGGTGAGCCAAGACTCAATAGAAGAGAATTCATACTCTCTTCAAAGAGATGATTGAACCATTGACCTACAGAGTTTTCAGAAACTCCAGACACTTCAGATGACAGAGCCACTTACAACTGGCCAGCTGCAGGCTGAATCCAAAAGCTATTCTGCACCTTGACACATCTGCCACACCCCTACTCTGCCCCACAATCTTGCCATGTTGCTTGTGCCAAGCATTAATTTCTTAATTAAAATTTCAGAAAGCAAATTACAGTTCTCATTTGTTGAAAACTATGCTAATTTAGCAAAAACACTTTCTTTATCTCTTTGTAAACTTACTATGTTTTCTTAATTTGCCTGTTAGAATGTCATGAGAGACTCCTACTGGAAAGGCTGTAGGCAAAGGCCATTCTACGTCATGTGTGTTTATAACACCAACACAGTGTTTTTTAAAAGTCAGTTTGTTCTTGATAAATCCATACTAGCTGTTACTTTCTGTTCCTTGCAAGTAACTTGTGTGGTTTTTTTTCCAGCATTTTCTTAGCTTACAGGTCTGTAACTCCACCTCTTCAACTTCCTCTTTCTAAATCTAGGCATTTCATTTGACTTTCCAGAATAGGTATTTTTACTGTGCTCTGGAATACTTTTGAAATTAAGAAATTGATTATTTTTTGCCATTTACTACCAGCTTATTTTTTTCCTAGGTAGAGGATATAATTTGCATATCCTTAAAAAAAAAAAAAAAAAAGTCTTTGTAACAAAACTGAAAGTGATTCATTTGAGCTAGGTATATTTTTCCTAAGGAAAAAATAGTGGGACAAGGTATAAAAAGAGCCCAAAGGCTGTTCCATAGATCAAAGCTTTATTCTAATTATTTCTGTCTTGAACAATACATGTGAAATAGGTAAAGGAATGCATTCTTTTTCATTTGATTTCTGATGTCTTGAAAATATCTGTGAATATAGACTGCTTTGGAGTGATCTCTAGAAGAGATTTTAAAAAAGCTATTGCAAGAATTCTTTCCTGTGTGACTTTACAATAAGAAATGGGGAGAATGAGCACAGTGAAATAAGTCAGATAAAGAGACAAAGGAAGACAGAAGACTTATTCAGGATAACTCAAATATCAAAATATGCTAATCAGTGAAATAAACTACAGAAGAAACTTAAGAAAATAATGTCACAGTTGCTCTTACTACTATAATATGTGCTGTCTTTTTATTTTTGAAGGGGTTCTGAAGAAGTCTGATGGTTGGGTTGGCTTAGGTTGCTGTGAGCTAGCCATTGCTGTGGAGTGCCGGCAAGCATGTAAACAGGTACGGCCTTCTGTTTTTATCATGTGCTTTATATTAAGGGATGGAATACTGTATTCATATTGCATATGACAAGTCATATTGACATATTACTGTTCGTGAGCTTGAGGTTTAAGACAGTGAATTTAAATTATTATATAAACACAGTCTAAAATTGCAAAACTTGACAAAGAATTTACCAGAAAGCAGAGCAAAGGATTAACATTTTGAAAGTCAATTTTCAATAAAAAAGCAAATGTTCAAGTCTACTAAGATAAGAATCTAATATAAAGAATTACCCTTTTATATGGATGTGTATTTTTAACGGTATTGTAGGACTAGGCTGTTCGCTAGGACTTGATAACCTGGAAGAGGAAATTTTACAACCTCAGGATTAGCATTTTCCAGGAAAAAACATAGTGTTTCTCTCTATGGTGTGTTGTGTGTGTATATGTGAGAAGGTACACGTGCAACCCTGAATAGGGGATTTCTAGTCTAGCAGATCTGTCAGCTGGGTAGTGGGATCAGTTACTTGTCTTCTAACCTACTCAAACTGTCTTACTGTGTTGGAGCTGTTTTGAGAGAGCTGTATATTGTGATCAGTAGGGGTCAGAAAATCATTTGCTTTTCACTAAGTATCATCAGGTGAAATACAAACTCTTTAAAACACAAAACGTTTTTTTCCTAATACTTGATAATTTAAAAGTTTCATAATTTATAATTTCAATGCTCTGTCACTTCTTAAGTGTACTCTACACACTGTTAGAAGGATTTGGGTGATTTACTTGCTTTTTTTCCTTTGAGTCAACAGCAAACTGATGTTTAGTGCCTACCAAAATATTTTGGGTTGGACATGATCACTGAAATCTAACAAGAAGGAAAAAAAAATATATGAAGGTCACTGTCAGGATTGTATTTTGATCTAGGAAGTTGAATTGCAATTTAAGTCAATTTAGTCTTACTTTGCTGCCTAAGCAGAAAGAATTTAGCCTGGCTTTTCTGCTCTGGCATAATGTACTGCTACCACATGATACCTACCTATCTTGGGTCTTCTATCCCCCCAGTGTATGATATTGCTTTAAATGGTGAATGAAGGGAGGGAAGTATATTAGGCCCTGGTGGTGACCGGAGAGATAGTTCCTTGATAAACAGTGTTGCTACCAAGTTGTTTAAGGAAAGGAAGCATCATCTCCTTAGGGCTTCTAGCTCAGTTGCCTGAATAAAAATAAAGCTCAGACAAAGTAGTGGTTTTACTACTCTTTGAAAGAAGACAAAGGAAGAAATAAAGCATATATATATTTTTTCTTCTCTAAGATTCTGAGAGTTTGGAAGCAGATGAAAACCTAAGGAAGAAGTGAATATTGACAAATTAGACTTTTTTCTTTTTCTTTTTTTTTTCCTTCTTTTTTTCTTTTTCCTTCAGAACTCATCATGGTTGGGGAAAGACACCCGCCATCTTGTCATTTTGGTCTAGACAACTTTAGGACAGAGCTGTTCCTGTCCTGTCAGCTGTGATGAGCTTAGGGAACGTATGTACATAGTCTGTGCCTCTCACCTGCATAACGGAGGAGAAGACAAAAGTATTGCCATGTCTAAAGGGACTGGATTATGGGGATTCATGAGCAAACAGGACAATCCAACAGCAGGTGTCTGAACGGAATGAGTACGAAAGACTCATGGGCCACAGTAGACAGGGCTGGAAAATACTAGCTCCATGAGGGAAGGTTTGAGACATCCTGAATACAGTGAAAGGAGTTGGAATACAGTTGAATACAATGAAAAGATTGGAAGCCCTCAAAGCAGCAAAAGTGGGGGAAGTCATTAGTATAATGAATGCGACTCCTTTAGTTCCATGAGAGACCTATAAAGCACATAGGGGTGTGTTTAGTTTTCTTCTGTTTTGTTGTGTGAAAATCACCTAAACTTCACCTAAAACTGAAGGTTGTGTGTAAGAATCACCAATGTCTGGAGACCTGGCTGGCTCTTGACTAGTCTAATGTAAAACACATTAACATTAGAACCTTATCAATGCCAAGAGGTTGTAATACTATGCAAATAGGTGCCTCTAGTCCGTGTCTGACAGAGGCACTCTGCCTTCTTTCTATATTCTAATACCTATTTAATTGCTCAGTAATGATAATATGCTTAAGTCTTACTGTGTTTACAGCTTGGAAGTGCAGCAACCATCTCTGACACTGCAGAAGTTCCCGTGTGAGGGCTGACTGCAGGCATGTCCTAACACTATTGTACTTACTAAATAGAGATAATCCATTTAGTTTTGCTTTGCAAACATGCATGTGATACAGCACATGAGCAACAATCTTTTTTACTTCATAGTAATTTATTAATTAAACCTATAAGGGTTCTGTCACTTACCTTTGGTTACACTTCTTGAAACTTTCTTAACAATCTCTGCATAGAAGTTGTTACAAAGCTGAAGTTCATGGCTTGAGAGAGGTAGGCTATGCGATTGGCTTTTATATGCAGTGATATAACTTGTGTCTAGTGATATAACATTCCACTCACAGCCCCAGATTTTTGTGCTGTATTTGAGAGATTTTTCTTTCACCAGATGGAAAAAGTATGATTTCTCGACTTTATTGTATCAAAACTTTTGTCTAAGGAATGCACCAGTGACACCTGTAAGCATAATACATACATTTTATATATTTTACATATTTTTAGTCTTTTTCTAAAATCTGAGAACCATTTTGGAATTTTTCAGTGTACGCCTAAGCTGAAGGAAATATTTTCAAAGTTCTGAGTGTATAATCACTTGTCATCCTTGTAATTCATTTCTGAAGCAGTGTCATGTCTAAAATCCAATCTTGCATAGATGGAGGAGGAGTTCCTGGCAACACTCAAACAGAAGAAGGAATTGTGCAGATGGTGAAAGCAGGGACAGGTAGCTGGGAAGAATACAGGGATTTTGTCAGAGTATGCAGTGATGGGACTGGGAAGACTAAGGCCCACCTGGAATTTAATCTGACAAGGAACAGGGAGGACAACAAGAAGTAACAGAAAGAGCACCCCGAGGAAATGTGGTTGTGCCACTGAATGGAGCAGAGGCGCTGGTGAGAAAAGATATGAAAAAGTCAGAGGTACTGAATGCCTTCACCTGAATCTTTACTGGTAAAATCATCTCTCAAGAGTCTTAGACCCTAGAGAGTAGGCAGAAAGTCTGGAGAAAGGCAGACTTTCCCCCTGAAGGAGGAGGATTTGGATTAGGGATCGCTTAGCAATCATGTCCAGTTTGCTTGATGAGATAACACTGATGAGTGCTGTGGGAGCTGCTGAAGGCTGCTTCCCATCGTCTGTGAAAGATCACTGTGATCAGAAGTTTTCGAGAACTGCAAGAAAGCAAATGTGCCTGCTGTTTTCAGAAAGGGTAAAGACGACCCAGGGAAATACAGGCTGCTAATCCTACTACCATTTCTAAACACGTGAAGGACAAGAAGGTGATCAGGAGTAGTCAACATGGATTCACCAACGCTGGAAACATAATCAAAGAGTCCTGCACCTGGGGAGGAAGAGGAATAACCCTACATACTGATATAGGCTGGGGTTGGCAACAAGCTGAGCATGAGCCAGCAGCGCGCCCTCAGGGCAAAGAAGGCCAGTAGTATTCTGGGCTTCATTAGGAAAAGCATTAACGGAAAGTTGAGCCTTTTCTGAAGTTTTGTATGAATTGTTTGGGTCTTGGGCCACAATTAATATGAAGTTAGGATAATTTTTACTTTGCAACATGATTTTTATTTTCATTTTCTATTATAAATGAAAAAAATCAACTGTCTTTCAGGCATCTTCAAAGAATGATGTTTTAAAGGTCTGCAGAAAAGAATATGAGGTATGTATATATGTTTCTATGTCTTATTAAAACTCAACTGTTTTATAATTCCTGTAAATGTATTCCATTAAAAGGAATAATCTTAAAGTAGTATTTCTGGATATACTCGCATTCAAAAGTAAATTGCCTTGCTCTACAGTTTTGTAAACATGCGGTTATTAGATTTGCCTTTTTTAACATCTTAATTCAAATGAAAAAATGTAACCTTTAAAATGTAGATCTAGATTCTAAAATATTTTGTTCCTAGGAGTTTGTCTGACTGAAGTAGGCATTTATTCTGGGCACTCATTCTGTCAGCAGCATTTCAACTCATAAATCGGAATTTCATCTTTAAGTTGACCTAAAGAAATTATCATAGAAGAGAATCTGTTAAATAGCCTTTTAAATATAAATTCTTTACAATTAATTCTTATTAGCGTCAATGAAACTATATATTCTAGAAATTACGATTCTGTTCTGCTCTTAAAATTAATCATTAGAATATTTTCAGAAAACCTCCTTCCTCTATTTTTTTTTTTTTAAACATAAACACATTGAAGATTTCCTATTCTGCTAGGACTTTCCTTCCTTTTAAAAGGTTTCCTAGTTATAATCCAGATCTCTCCTCCTCCTTCTGCGCTAAATTAGTTAATCCTGTTCATAATCAACAGTGCAAAATATCAGACAAATCTGATATTTTCTTTGATATGGGCAGAAATGCAATGTTCCCTATTTCCAGGAAGCACTATAAACTTTTTTCCTTTGGTTATTTTATCAAGGGACTGTAAGGAATATTTTCCTAAACTCTATTGAAGTTCTATAATTTGTTCTCTTGAAAGTGAACTTTCATTTTAAGTGATCTTTCTCTTTTCATGCTATGATATGCTGCTGTCCATGTCTGTAATCTTTCCCTCTATTATGCTGGCATGTTTCCTTCTTTTTTTCTGGATTTCTGCATTGCTGTAGAAGGTTGACCAATATGTGTTGAAGGAGAACGAGAAAGGAAAGGTAAGAAATTAAAGAACGTCTACAAAATGGTCATCTTATGTTCTTTTCCCAGCTCCTCTTTTTCCAGTTTTGTCTGGAATTTTGGAAAGTTTTTCAAGAGCAATCTTTGTGTTACTGGGCAGAAAACCTTAATTCTTTATGTGTGCAATGCTTTTAAAGAGGAGCAGCAACACTTTTAAAAAGGAGAGGGAGAAATTCTTAAATGATAGAGGAAGAAATCGGTGTTTAAAATGGAAAAGAAAGGCAAGAGTTTTGGGGAGTTGCATTTTTGTTTGTTTTTTGTTTTCTTATAGATAAGGATGTCATATGAGGGACCAAGATAAAGTCTGTAACGTGTTATGTGTTGTTGGTTGTTACGGATTATTGAAGGAAAAGGGGATTGCCTTAATATCTAGGCTTTTAGTGATCGTGGAAAAAAAAAGTAATTCTTAAGTTCACAACATACCCCATATATAAAGTTCAAGGAATTTGCAGTGAGTTTGCCTTTGTTTAAGACTTCATACATTATTTGTTAAAAGGTGCAGTTTGGGAATTAGTTTACAACATCAATTGTAGTGTTTGTTCATTGGATTTCAAGTCTGTTACTGAGGTGCTGTATGTATATATGATGTATAAGTAAAGGCAAGATGAATTAAAAATTTAACTAATTCCCTTTTCTAAAATATTTTCACAGTTTACTAATTTTCATAGCTTATAATGATTGATTGAACTGTACTGAGTACTTGGCAGCAGAATTTTGAGATTAGAGGAGCTACTTTGAGATACGCCTTATGCTTCCAGCTTCCTACAAGGTTAGTGAGCACAAAGTATGCCCTAAATCTTTAAGCATATAGCAAGTGTTCAGAGGGGCACAAAAAAAAAGAAAATAAAAAGAAAACCTAAAAATAGAAGGTAAGGTTGCTAAGCAGAGTTGCAAGTTACATGGTAGCAAAGGAATTGTAGCTCTGATGAATGTTTTTCATGAGATAAATTGAAAATTCTTTTGATCATACTTTTCTGGATTAGTTTTACTTTTCTAATGTAGCCTGTAATTGTTGTCATTAGGACATCTTATAAGTATCGTATTGAGCTTACATTTTTGATCAGTGCATTGAAGAATTTTAAGTGATACCCTGTTTTTCCAAGTAGTATGGTATGTACTAATTCTAAAATTTTAACACAACTCTCTGAATATTTAAAAATGTTACTGAAATGCGTCTTCATCAGCTCCTTTTGAAAGACTTTATTTGGGGGAGGGGTTGCTCTTTTCTGCTTCTCAAATAGTTAGTTTGTGTCTTCTCTTCATTTTCTATCCGGTTCTGTGTATTTCATCTCTTTTATCTTTCACTACTTCCTCCAGCTTTCTGCTATCCTGTTCACCTTCCTCTAAAAAGAAGGTAGGTAATAGTCAAAAGAAGAAGAAAAAAAGATACGGAGACTGTATGTAGGGACGGTCTGATTTCTACTGTTTTTGAAAGTTCTGTGTGAAGTCGAAGTTCATTCTCGGGGGGGAAAAAAATGCATGGAATACATGCTTAGGGGAGTAACTGAGCTAGCTTATAATACTTGAAATAAGCTTTGAAGGCTTTATGATAGTTTTTAAGATCACTGTTCTTACTCTTGTGTGTGGCATGGACAGTGCTTGAATTCCCATTCCGGGTTGCAACTCTACATCTGTACACTGCATTCTGTGAGTTCCTCACTGCACATTTGAAACTCCAGCTCTTTCTGCTTTTCTTCTCAGATGTCTAAATCAGTCGTTCTGCCTTCTCCAGCTAATTGGCCTTAGGAGAGGTTTTCTGCAGATGAGCAATGTAATGTCTGCTGCCATGAGGCTGAAATGTAACTCTAAAAAGCTCTACCTTCTTCATTACAACTAAAAACTAAAACTATTTTGGTCCTAAAACTTTTTTTTTTAACACACATTATTTAACACTGCTGGTGTCCCTCCTATTAAAAGGCATTTTTTCATTCTCATAGATTTGAACAGTGTTTAACTGTTTTTTATTTTTTTCTTCCTTCTACAATTAAAAACTTAAATGCAATGCCCAAAGTTTCAAGTGCTCCAATAAGTATACAGAAAGTATTCAGTGTGCTACAGTATTGGCTTGTTTTATCTTTTAGGGTCATACAATCCTGCTTTAGGCTGAGATTTTAGTGAGTGGTGACTACTAATTACCCCTTCTGAAAACTGCAGTCAGCAGTTATCTAATTGTGCTGATTACGCAGAGACAATAAATTATAACTGAAAGAGCTCTTTAGAACACGGTGCAGGGAAAGGTTCCAAAAATGTTTTAATGAACTCCTAAAGCACAGGCCTGTGTGTGGCCTTGGGATGTACTACATAAGAATTTGGGGCAGACTCTGACCCTGTATTATGGATTTTATTTAGTATTATTGTTGCCTTATCTTCTGGTGTTTTTGTTACTTTTTTTTTTGTGGTGGTGGTTTGTTTGTTTTTTATCATTCAGAGAAAGTTGGTAGAAAACATGTTGATCTTGCTGTCCATTTCAGCAAGTGTGGCTGCTTCTTCACTGTTTTGCATAAGTGAGGAAAATCTTGGCCTTAATGGTTGATTTTGTATGTTTCCTGAGGTCTAAATCACCATCATCAAAACTCTATTTTACTCCATGAAACCTTAGTATGTTTTGTGGCTTTAAGTCCTGTTGATAAGTTCTGAAGTTGGCTTTCTAGAGTGTTTGCAATCATACTTTTAAGATGGCCTTAGTTGGGTAGGATCTGTGTTCAGATAATTTTAGCATGGTTAATTTCCTCATGACAATGCTACTGAATTTATTTTTCTGCTAGAGTTAACATAGAGTTGACTTTTTCAGAGAGGTAAATGAATCTTTTATTTATTTTTTATTCATTTTTTTTGTGATGTGGAGAAAATTAACTTTATTGCTGTTGTTTTTTCATGCAAGATACAAAAGGCAATAATTTTTTTAAAAAAGTGCTTATTGAAAAACATGTCTTATGAAGGAAAAGGCTTCTTTAGCAAAATGCTTTTTTAGCAAAATGCTTTTGTGTATGTGTTTGTTTGCATGCGTGTTTATTTTTTTTATTTTTGAGCCGTTACCTGCAGCTGATGAGCTCCAAAAAGAGCGAAACCAGTTAGGTCCTGCAGTACTGGCTAAACTCTTGCTTCAGGATCTTTCAGTGGGGAAAATTGAAAGAAGTCCTATGCTGGCTAAACTTTAGTTGCCTTTTTCAGTTTTTGTAACACAAAAAGATCTTTGAGGATGTTTTCTTAAAGCATAAACTCCCGTGCTGCTTGTCTCTGCCCATCTCATTCTGTTCCCATTTTTATAATTGGGTGTCCAATGATAAACTTAGTAATTTTAATGACCAGTTTCAACCATTTGGTAAAAATAGAGAAGTCTGAAAGAGAATAAGATTAATGCACAAACAAAACAGATCTTCTGTTTGTGTTCTATAAATTTCAGTATTACCATCTTTGTTCACGTAATATTTTATTCACTAATTCGTAAAAATGGAATATCTGTGTGTGAGTTTATATTATTGCTTTAATTCATTTTTCCAGCTCTTGATGATTTTCATCTTGCTTTAAGCAGCACTCCTTTCCTATTCCTTTTCCCTTTAGCTGTATGTCTGTTTTGATTTATTTCCTGTCTTATGTTCTCAGTGCACTGTTTCAATTTTGGTTGGCAATATTAGGTAGCAGATTCAGAAGGAAGCTTTACTGGGCAGAAAAGCTGCTAATATCTTAAATAAGAGAGTTATTTAAAGAAGGGGATTAACCCTGTGTTCTGTAGTGATTGTGCTTAGTCACGTATGTTAGACTGTGACTGTCTAACACTTACCAGCTTAATTTGACAAATCGATGAGTGCATATTATTTTTCCTAAGATTCTCTTGTGTCTACATAGTCATGCTATTTATATGTGCCCTACTTTCTGGGAAACCGAGTAGCTGTCCAGACCTCCATGAGGAGGAAAGTCAGCACCTCAACCAGCACTGTATTCTCTGATGGCTACAGGGTACATTTTCATGAGATGTTGCTTTAGCAACTCGGTACTGCTGGAAAATGTGTCCCTGTGCCCTCCTGCAATATCCCTTCTACATACGCCCTCTCCCACCACTATCCGTACAGATATACTTCTGCTTACCTTACTCTGACTCTGACATCTGTCAGGTCCTTTTATGAGGTGTTTTAAATTTCTAACATGAGAGGAAAAAAAGGACCATTTTGTGCAGGGTCCCTGATAAAAATCAGCTCATGGAAAATTGATTGTTGTAGGGTTGGCATAAGAACCCACTCAATAATACAGAAGAACTATAGAAGAATATAGTGGAACAGGAGAGAAGAGTGGAAAACAAATGGAAGAAAAATCCTCTTGCTGGCATATGAGCTTTTAAAGTGATTCAACAGTCCAGGGAACTGCAGTTTCAAAGTATAGACAGAGGAAGAATGTTTACCTGGTTAAAGAATCCTGTTTGTCTCGCTTAAAAGTTGTATAAATTTTTACAAGCAGATAACCTAGCCCCAACCTGAGCCATTTTTTTTCTCTCTCCCTCAAGAGATTGAACACTAGTAGACACCACAATTTAACCAATATTTTGGGCTATTTTTGTGTGTACTTGTGACATTTTTTAGCTGAGTTTAAAGTATCTTCACATCATTATTCGAAGTGTTGTTTGTGTTAACTGGCAGTGTGGTTAATTCTTGTTAGAACCATGGCAGACAGGCTTCTGCCTTTTAAGAGCCTGTCCTATGCTTTTATTAATGCACCTTGACAGTAGCAGTATTGATTTATACCTGTGTGGCTTGTATCCCACCCAAACCTATTGCAGTTTGGGTGCTGGTAGAGTCTCATTTCAGTGGTTTCTGAGGACAGTCATTTTTGATCATGGAGCTGCAGGTTATGGCAATTCCTATCTGACAGTTCTGCCTTTTTGATACACCAAGGATCCAAAAGAAACTGGTGACCACATTGAAATTGTGTTGTAAAGGTTGCATGAGTCTTTAGGCAACAGTATTAACCTCCTCGTGCTATGTTTGTGGATTGATTTACATGTTTCTGTTTTCCTGTTGAGAAGCTCTGTAAAATAGCCTTCCCAACCACCACATTTAATGATGGAAAATGGAATGTATCAGGAACTTTATGAAGACCATTTTATGAAGAAAATAACTGTGTTTTGGTTGATCATTTCTGATAACTTTCTAACAGGATGTGGACGGTGTTGAACATTTCTCTGCTTTTTCATATTTATATAACCTTAAAGTCTGGTAATTGGCAGCTATATTTGGGAATTCCAAACACAACCTAATGTTGTCACTGAGTTTCAGAAAACTTGTATGCAGTATCTGTTTTTGAGAGGAGAACTGTGTTTTAATGTGGGAAAGTGGTTGTTCTGGGCAAGAATTCAAAAGCAGGCTCTCCTTTGCAGTGAACTGTCTTTTAGATTAATTTAGATTGCTCTGAAGCAAAGCAATTGGATGTATGTCCTCCTTTTGTAGGTTAACATGTTGTTTATTCCCCTTTGGCTGCTGTAGATTGAGTTGATGGCATACTTCAAGCAATGTTTGATTTGGATATACTGTAATTTAATTAGCTCCATAAAACTCGCTTTTTATATAATGAAAAAAATATGTTCTGGATTGATCTAATGTCCTTCATTAATATTCCTTTGATTTCCCACTTGTATACCGCTCTGGGTGCAACTGTGTGTGTGTGTGTTTGTGTGTATCCTTATAAATGCACTCTTATTTGCACTTGCATGCGCCAACTTTTCCTTGACTTCTGTGCTTACCTAAAATTCCTTAGTCCACTTCAGTAGCCTCAAGTTAGTTCTCCGTCCCATCAACTTTTTATTATTATGAATGTGGGACTATCTGCATTTTAACCAAGAAGGTCCATCATAGGGTAAAGCCTATTCTATATTAAAGGATTTTCTTATCCTTTCTTGCTGAAAGAAAACAAGCTTGGTGCTAGTTTTGTCCTTTTATGACAAAAATGGTGTATAGAAACACTCTTGGTACTCTTTCTTCTGTGACAACAGTTTAGGCATCTACTCTTACAGCTTACTATTTATTGATCTAATGCTAAGCAAATTATATCTGAAGTCAAAAGTTATTTCCTTATGTGGTAATAGAAGAACAAGCTTAGGTCACTGAAAAGAAAAAGAAATGAAGTCGCCACAGACTGTGTCTTGCTCTTTTGCTGGCACATGAAGATTTGCAGTTTTTCTTGTGGAAAAAAAAATTCTGCTGGAATGCTTACTTTGAGCTGAATATGTGGGCACAAATGTGAGAGGAAAGGAAGCCCGACTTTCTCTTGGTGGGGGAAGAATTTGGCCTGTGATTACTATTTTGAGTAATTATCGATGAGGTGTCTGTGATAGGTTTATGCTTGCAGTGGGATCAATAACGGCAAGGCTGTATTTCTAGTGTGATGCTTGTTGGGATCAACCTACGTAGTCTGAAAAGTCCAGTCCTGAATTGAAGATGGGTAGCTTGCTGCAGCTTAGCTTTGAGGAAAGCATGCATACAGAATCACCACGTGCCTCGGTTCTTGGCTTTAATTCATAAGCCCTACTGTAATTGAATTTCTTGAGATTTTCTGTTTGTGTGAATGTCCATAGTTGTGCAAGTCTGTTCTTTGAAATAGTAGTAATCAATACAACAATACAATGTTTGGGTACATCATATTCCTGTATATAGAAAAATCTTCCTATTTAGTTGGTTGAATATTTATGTATTTCATTAAGAGTGCAAGCAAAATTTTATTTCCCAGTTTCACTGTTTTTATACAGTGTTTTTATTTGTTCCAGTTGAAACAAATTAGAGCAGTAATGAAATTGAATTGGCTCACAATGAAAATGACTGACACTTAAATATGCCTTTAAAGCTTTCTTACTTTTAACTATATTTTTGTTTTGTTTTCAGAATGCTCTCTTTAGTTGTATTAACAGAAATGAAAGTAAGTACATTATGAGTAGTTCCTTTTTATTCCTTTCGGATTCTCCCTTATAACTTTTCTCTCTCTAACATTTAAGAAATTCTGTAGGTCTGTGTTTACAAAGCATGAGTTTACTGTGCAACAGTGCAATGATTAACCATACACATAAACATGCTTGCTCAAGCAGTAGGAGGATTGAACTGCCTGTGTAATTTATTAGAGTTTTAATTTATGTGTTTTTTTAATCTTTTCTGTCATACTTCAGTCATTGCTTAGAAGCTCGTTTGTTCCATGCTCTATTGATTTGAAAAGAAACGAATGTTGATTCAGAAATGATCTGCATACTTAATAACGTGACAAAAATGGATTAATCGGAATGATACCCTCTCTCTAGACAAGTTTTTGGATACTGCTCCCATATTTATTTGTCTTCTGTTAATTTTTGTCTAATAGTTCAATCGGAAGACAAGTCTGGTTACTTTAAATAAAAACAAAACACCTGAATATTAAAATCACCAGACTTGCACTGACTTGAACTTTGATTCCAAGGCAGGAGTTTGGATCTTTTCTCCAACCAAACAGGAAAATATGTTTTGGCGAGTTACAGATAGGCACAGTGCTTCTGTAGCCGGAGGTTGTTTTGATGCTGCCTGGCGTTTGATGATCTGTTTCAGTAATATCTCAAGCATAATTCTGTAGTTGCTTGCTTCTAAATATGGAAACCCATAGGTTTTTCTGTTTTTGTTTTGTGGGTTCTTCTGTTCCCCAGTGGGATCAGTTTGTTGCAGTTATGCAGGTCATCACACAAACTGTCGGGAATATTGTCAAGCAATTTTTCGGACAGATTCTTCTCCTGGTCCTTCCCAAATTAAAGCAGTTGAAAACTACTGTGCATCTATTAGCCCTCAGCTAATACACTGCGTGAACAACTATACACAGTCATATCCCATGAGAAACCCTACAGATAGTGAGTATTAAAATTATTGTATTTATGAAAATTACAAAAAAAAAAAAAATAGAGGATTTTATGGTGTAAATTTTATTATAGAAATAGTAGTATTGTATAAATCTGCTGTATAGAGTATATAACTACCTATTTATAGTCATATAAACTTACACAAAGATAAATTTAGGTGTGAGGAGGTATATTGCTGATAACCAGCTTATAAATTCTACATACCAGTTTCTGCTTTTCTTCAGAGTTGATTAGGCTTGCATTTGAAGGAAGTAAAAGAATTATAGTTATTGGAGTTTATTTTCAAAAATGCTTCTGTAACAGTTTTCCTAAAGGCTGCTGTGTAGTGTGTTTTGCTTGTTATATGCTGGATAATTAACTTTTGATTTTGATTTTTTTTTTAACAGGTTTGTATTGTTGTGATAGAGCAGAGGACTATGCATGTCAGACTGCTTGTAAAAGAATTCTAATGTCAATGAAAACTGAGCTTGAAATTGTTGATGGACTCATAGAAGGCTGTAAAACAATGCCTCTTCCTCAAGATCCCCTTTGGCAATGTTTTCTTGAGAGTTCAAGATCTGTTCACCCAGGGGTCACTGTGCACCCTCCACCTTCAACGGGCCTTGATGGGGCTAAGCTCCATTGCTGTGCTAAAGCAAATTCTTCCACCTGTAGGTCAGTGTCCCTATCCTCATTCCCAATTTTGAAAGTGCTTCAGAAGGTGTCTGGTGCCATCTCATTGCTAAAGTCCTGCTGTGTAAATCACACATTGATTTCCATGAATGGTCAGAGATGAATGGGCTTGGATTTGATGGGTGACACGTTCTGCTCATCCCAACAAGGGCATGTTTTAGGAAAGGAATCACACTTTTCCCATTTTCAGCACTAGCTAATTTTAGCAGAAACATTAGACTAGTGCAGTCTGTACTTATAGTGGTAGTAGCTAATACTGCAATACGCTGAGGAGGCCATAACGAGCTGCTAATGAGAACTAAGGGGAAAGTGATCAGTACAATGATTAAAATAAACTTTTTTTTTTTTTTTAACGTTGAAATTTAACTAAACAGAACAAATTGAATATATCAGGATTTTGTAGGGAAAGTTTTGTAGGAAGGTCTTAGAATTATGATTTTTGCAGCAGTGCAATCAGGATAATACCTTTACTTTCTGGCTTTGATACTGTGTTCTGTAAATTGAACCTTCCTTATAATTTTCAGTACAGTAGACTTAATAGTACAGTGAGGTTCCATATCTTAATTTGTGAACAGTTTCACAGCCACTGTAAACAAAGTGACTATTTCTGACATCAGGAAAGAACTGAAATTCAGGCAACGACCTCAAACATCAGGGCAGAGGAATAAAAGTAGTTTTATTTGCCTAGTTTTCCTGTAGCAGGAGAAGATGTGATATGAATGGAAGGATGAGATTAGAACTTTTTCGTTGTCCTGTCAGCCTGGCTTAGTACATATAAAAGCGGGATACTTCTGCACTCATTAGTTCAGGTTTCCTGCAAACTCCACCTTTTTCTTTGTGTTTGTCTTTTGTGTCATGTTTTGCAGTTTAACGCTACAAAGTTTTTCAATCTTACTAGTTTAAAATTTTGTAGGATTCCTAAAGAAAACTGGAAAATTGCTAGCAGAGTGGGGTTATATAAGCAGAGTTTGGATAATCTTGCTTATTTTGTGGGCACTAAGATTTCTGCAGTTACTTACGCTACTGTGATGAGCAGTGAAACTATATGTTCTGTTACAATATCAGAAAGACTGCTATTTTTTCATTTTTTTTTCTTTATATTTTTTTCAGAGAGCTCTGCACTAAGCTTTATAGCACGAGCTGGGGCAATTCACAGAGTTGGCAAGAATTTGATCGCTTTTGTGAGTATAATGCAGTAGAAGTTTCCATGTTGACCTGTTTAGCAGATGTACGAGAACCTTGTCAGCTGGGCTGTAGAAATCTTACTTACTGCACTAATTTTAATAACAGGTAGGAGAGATACACTGATTATTTTATAAAGGAATTCCTGTGCTTTGGTGCTTCCTTTTCTTTTTTCTTTTTTTTTTTTTTTTTCCAAAATAAATTTTTTTTTTTTTTTTTCTCCCAAATAAGATCTGTTTTTAGATGTTGCACTATCTTTCTATAAATCCTTTTAGGTAACAATTTAAAAATAAGTTTTATTTAGAAGATTTTTGGAATTGCATTTAAGTGTCATTACAAAGTGTATTAGAAAAGTTAACCTGTGAACTTATAAAATGTCATGCTGTATTATCAACATATTCCTCTGTCTTATTGTATAAATCATTGTCATTATTACTAGGTTCCTGTGCATTAAAAATATGATTGAATTACTTAAAAAATGTTAATTTACTCTAGCATTTTCCTGAGAGTATTAGATTTTTATCATACTGATTTACTGTTTTTCAAAATTCTGTCTCTTTTAGAGAGATTTCTGTGTTTTTATGCCCTACAGGGCAAAATTGGTTGCTTTTAAAATGCTGTCTGAATTAATAGCTGCAAGGATCCAATTAAAATATTTTTAATACTTTAGAAATGCACTTAAAACTTTCTTGTTAGTTAAGAACTCTGTCTTCTTGAACTAGTATAAGTAAGTGGCATGACTATTATTGTATGGATAATAGCATATACGTGTGATAGTTTATTTTTGACCAAACTTAATCTATGTAATTTGCATTAGTGATTCATCAGGAAACATTCATACAGAAGTTCCTAATATTTATTTATTTATTTTCTTTTAAGTCAACCTTCAGGTTGAAAAAATAGAGTATTTGATCCAGAATTTCAGCTTTGAGATTTAAAGAGCTTATTTTCATTCAAATATTTGTTCAGCCTTGCTTAATTCTGGAAGGGATTGTGTCTTTTATGCTACAGAAGGCTAGCAGTATCGAGGTGGTAGAATTCATACAGTTAAAAGTAAAGCTTGTGTTGTTCTTTTCCTTTTCTGGTATATTTACCATATCTCATTTATTTATTTAAGACCAACAGAGCTTTTCAGAAGCTGCAATACTCAGTCAGACCAAGGAGCTATGAATGACATGAAGCTGTGGGAAAAAGGGAGTATTAAGATGCCGTTCATAAATATTCCTGTTCTTGATATTAAAAAATGTCAACCAGAAATGTGGAAGGCAATTGCCTGTTCATTGCAGATTAAACCTTGCCACAGCAAATCTAGAGGAAGTATTATCTGCAAGTAAGTGCCTTCAAATCAGCTGATAGGTTCTGCCAAGGGTTTTCTTCAGAACTGAAAAGCTACTATTTTGTATTAGAGGAGGCAAATGTGAAAGGGATATGAGCTCATATCACCTGAAACTCCCACTTGCTCTTACTTGAATCTTCATCACTATAGATTGAAGGTGCTTGCTTGTTAATAAGAGGTGTATGTGTTTCCATTGAAAAGGGGGTTTTGTTTGTTTTGTTCATCTGTGCTACCTGTAGACCTTCTTTCTTCTCTTAAATTTTAACGTATTGGTAATTTTCAGCTAACAGAGACAAAGGTCTGTAAAATATATGAAACTGAGAATAGATGACTGGCTAGAAAAAGTGGTGATTAGTACAGGTAGTAAGGTATGATCTCAAGTCATTGCTAAAGGAAGGAAATGCTTGGTCTTGAAGAAGCTCATATGAGATCATAGAAAATATAGTCTGACCAGGTCAAAGAAAGGAACAGCAGTGCAAACAATAGTTCCTGCCTTTGTAGCACACTTTTTGCCTGTATTCATATATGTAAAGTTTTACAAATATATAATCACTTTGTTGTGAGAAGGGGCAGAAGGGAAGAGGTGTAATTTCAGAAAAGGGAAGAAAGTCTTTTTCATGCAAGGCCTTTTTTTATTTTTAATTTTTTTTTTTAAGTAGTGTTCATGAAGTTCTCTTTATTTATCTAAAGATCAGACTGTGTAGAAATACTCAAGAAATGTGGAGATCATAATAGATTTCCTGAAGGCCATACAGCTGAAAGTATTTGTGAGCTCTTGTCTCCAACAGATGACTTGGAGAACTGTATCCCTTTGGATACATACCTGAGTAAGTATCAACATACCTATGTAACAAAACTAGAATGCAAAATGCTTTGGATGTTTCTGATTGCTTTTAATCATTTCCATTATTCTTTTAGAGAAAATTTAATTTAATTTCAGAAATATAAGTATTTAGCATTTTAGAAAATTGCTTGTTCAGATTCCCATTATCTCACTACATTCATTCCTTCTGCTTTAGGAAATTCTTGCAATCACTTCTATACTAATCTGTATCAGATGATAATCTAGCCTATTGAAATTTATTTATTTAAACCTGGTATGTTAATTTTTTTCCTCAAAATCCTAGAAAATTTGAAAATATTAATATTTGGTTAGAAAGAGTTACATTTGAAAACATGCCTCAACATCTAAACTAATGTTGATTCAGCTGCGATTGGAATCACAGAATGGTTGAGGTTGGAAGGGGCATCTAGAGATCATATAGTCCAACCCCGCCCTGCTCAAGCACAGGATGGCATCCAGGCGGGTTTTCAAGATCTCCAGAGAAGGAGACGCCACAACCTCTGTGGGCAGCCTGTTCCAGGGCTCTGTCACCCTCACAGGAAAGAAGTTCTTCATAAAAAGATGAATTCCTTTTGATCCCAAAGAGACAGGGTGGTTGTTCTTTGCATTTAGCCGTTGCTTTTACATGGTGTTTTCCCTTTTCCTTCTCTTGTAGAAAGAGAACATGGCTAGTGAGATAAAGGAAAACAAAAGCTAGTTATATAAGTTTATCAGTAATACCACACTTTTTTTTTTGTATTTAATCATGGATTGTGGATCTTCTCTTGATTAAACTGCTCTTTAGAGATCACACTGGTCATCTCTTTGTATATTTGTCATGTAGACATAATAATTATTAAATAATTCTTATTAATCATTAGCAAATATTAATTATTAGCAAATTTTGTTTGCGAAGAATAATTCAGACCACCATTTCTGGAGATTGAGGATTTAGCTTTTGAAATGAGCTAGCAAATTAACTTGACATTTCAACCTTCTATGAGTATGATTAAAAAATAGTAAAGAGTTCTCATAGAAATGTCAAAAGCACTTTACTTAACCAAGTATAAGAAATATCATGCTTTATTGCAGAAATACAGACCTCATGTGAATCACTATAAAATGCCTGTATTCTGTTTTCAGGCCCAAGTTCGTTAGGTAACATTGTAGAAGAAGTTACACATCCATGTAATCCAAATCCATGTGCTGCTAACCAGTTGTGTGAAGTAAATAGAAAAGGATGTCAGTCTGGTGAACTGTGTCTTCCGTATTTGTGTGTTCCAGGTAAGGATTTTTTAATGTGTTTTTTTGTTGTTGTTGTTGTTTGTTTGTTTTTCTGTAAATATCTGATACTGAAACTTTGTTGAAAGCTTTAAAATGAACTACTGGTAAGTCAAAAGAGAAAGAACTGTTGTTAAAATCTATCTTTTCAAAAGCTGTACTTAGCGTTCCAACCTTCTTCAGTTTCCTGTATGTTCTTCTTTTTATTTCCCAGTGAAACAAACATCATCTCAGATACATTACCTATTTTGGTTCAGAATAAATAAAAGTCCCTGTGCGATCTTAGAGATCAGCCTGCTGTTTAAGATGGCAGAAATACAGCAGTGCAAATAAAGTACAGTGAGCTGCATTGTATAGTAGCGTTCTCATTAGCCATTATATTTTGATAACTTTCTTCATTGATAAAATAAATTGACATTCTCTCTTGCCCTGAAATTAATTAAAACTAGACTACTGGTCTTGAGAGGGTATTTTTTGGGTTCTGAGAATCTGATCAGTTGGATCAAATTCAGTGGTATAGATCGAAGTGTAATCTTACATACAGTTGTCACAAATCATCCTTCATAGATCAGACCAACTTTCAAAACTTCTCCAGCAGTTTACTGGCAACTATTTAGGTCTGAGTCTGTTAGTATCCAAGATTTTTCTTAAGGGCTATACTGTTGCTCCAGCCTCTTCATTTCATTCAGTTCATGGTACCATGTTTAAGGCTTTGGAAAGAAGTGGCAAGCAGCATAATAGGTTTGCCTCTCTTCTTCCCTCTAGTACTTGATTTTTGTGACAGTGCTGCAGCCTGTTTGAACTTCATCTTTAATGTTTGCCTGTATTGCTAGTTTGTTGAGTAAAGCAAAAGACTGATAAACTGCAAGACAGATAAACTGATTTAGGGAGGGATGTAGCTTTCTTCCTCTCTTTTTATCTGTTTTCAGTCTTAATGGTTGAAAGTTTCTGGAGATTGGCTGTAGTTCAGTAGTTACTTCTAGTATATTTTAATTTTAACTTATTTTTTGCTATTTCTTCTTTGCAAATTTAAAACTCTATATTTTTCCACTAGTTTTCCTGCTGTTTTCTTCTGTTTATGTATACTTGTATAAGTTCTTCAGTGTTCTTGTAATAGGTACAAGTAGGGCAGAAAGATAAGATATGTGAAAGGAGATAAACAAAGCTCTCCTTTTGAGTCTTTGATTCAGATTCTCTCCTGGGGGAAAAATGAAGTGTAAATAACATATGACTCGTACAGAACTGTGGAAAATGAGATTCCTTGAGAACTGTTAAAATTACCAGTCTTTTTTCTGTGAACCTCCATTTCTGTAAATACGTCAGAGTGTCTCAAGCAAGTATCTTCCTTGCATGCTACTTTACGAAATTTGTCTGAAATGCAAGAGCAAACCTGTTTTAGATAACCAACACTGTTGTTTGCACAAAGATCTGCTTACTATTGACAATGAACAAATCTTTTGATTGCAAAGCATACTTTCTGTTTCTTCAAGCATAGATACACCTGTAATTTTTTCACAAATCAATCAGTATTAGCTATTTTTGGCATTGATACTTGCCTAAAAATTAATCTAATTTGAACACAAATTTCTCTTTGTAGGTTGCAAATTGGGGGAAGCTTCAGATTTTATTGTCCGTCAAGGTACACTTATTCAGGTTCCATCATCAGCCGGTGATGTTGGTTGTTACAAGATTTGTACCTGTGGACACAGTGGATTGCTAGAAAACTGCCTGGAAATGCATTGTGTTGATGTCCAGAAATCATGTATTGTTGGAGGCCAAAGAAAAAGTAAGTATTAGAACAGTAAGGATGTCTTCTAACAGCATGTTTTCCTTAAAGAATGAATTGTCCACATCCTTATTCATAATACTATAATACTTACTCAATTTTTATCTTTTTTAAAAGAAACTTCTTCTGTGAACAGAATTTCCCTCAAAAGCCTTTTTCTGAAAGCCAATTTGTGGGCCCAGATCTCCATATGTGTGTGTATTGCACCGAGCCTGGGTCCAAGTTTCTGTTAAGTTTCCAAAAAGCTTTCTTGTTCTCTCTTCCAGAGAGCTGCATGGAACTACTTGCAACTTGTTTGCTTGTTATGACTTAAATTATGTCTGCAAAGGCTGTTGCAAAATGATAAAGCCTTGAATGAAGATTATTACTTTTAACCTATTGATGAACTATAGACGGGGGAGAGAAATGAGCACATCAGATGAGTTGTTGCGTCCTGCCTTAAACTGCCTCGAAGTATGGCAGTTTTATGTAAAATTAATTCAGGAAGAAATGTATATTTATAAAAGCTTAACCTTAAAAATCTAGATTGTTAGCCAGAGCTTGAGAGCAATATGTGCCACTCCTGAATTTTTAGATTTCTGAGTATATTTCTTATTGCAGGTTTAGATTGGTTTTAAGAAAGTCTTAATTTAAGCATGCCTTTAAAGGATGAAGTGCTGACTTCCCTGTCTGGCTAATTTATCAAAAACACATGTGACAGACTTTTTCTTGAAATGATTAAAGCAAAATCTAATGGAAGACAGGAACTGCCCTTGTGAAAAATTGAGCAAGGGCAACTAAAGGAACAATTAATAATGAAAATATTGTATTTGTGTAATAAAGGAGTATGTAGTCCCTCTGGTATGTGTGCATTAATTATATTAATGTACATAATTTCCTTTGTTTTAAGGCCATGGAACCTCCTTTAGGATAGATTGCAATGTCTGTTCCTGTTTTGCTGGGAACTTGATATGTTCTACGCGGCAGTGCCTGAACGAGCATAGTTCAGAAGACGAACGTCGGAAGTTTACAGGTAACTTTTCAACTCTCAGAAATTTAAAGCTTGTTATTTTCAGCAAGAAGATTAGCTCTCTGGCTTGCAGTTTTCATGAGAAACATCTGCTAATTGATACAAAGATTATCTTGAAGTATTTGTTTCCCTATGTCCAACCTGCGCTTCAAAAGAAATGCATGCCTTTTTTAAAAAAATAAAATAAAATAAGTCAGTACAGGAAAACAGATCTCAGGAAATAGGAAATCTGTAAAAATAGGTAGAGACAGGATAGTGCAACATAAAAGAAGAAAAGACAAAAAAATTGGAGATTAAAGGGGGCAGATTGAGTATAATCAGCAATGAGACTGTAGACTAAACTTCCTTCCTACTACCTGTAAATATAAATGCTAATTTATAATGCTAAATTATAGGGGAGAAGAAGCAGCTGAAGATACGGTACATCTTTATGTTCGCAGGAAGACAGAGGTGTCTTAGTGAACCCTCACGTGTTTTGTCATAGAAAATAAGCATGGTTCCCTTTTTGTGCTGCTTTTCCAGGTTTGCCATGTAACTGCGTGGAGCAGTTTGTGCCAGTGTGCGGTCAGAACGGGCGCACCTACCCGAGTGCCTGCATCGCGCGCTGCGTGGGGCTCCAGGACAGTCAGTTTGAGTTTGGATCATGTATCTCCAAAGACTCTTGTAACCCCAACCCATGTAATAAAAACCAGAGGTAAAAGCAAAATATGTTTTAAGTTATTTGACAGTTGTTATTCAGAAATCAGATAAAACTTTTCTTTGGTGTGTTGTTTATTGTAATAACTTTCTACTTCTGGGACAGTGAAGAAAAACAGATTTCGGAAGAAACCATTTTCTATTTATGGTAGTTAATAACGGACTTAAATGACCTCCAGTTCTGTGTTGTGTTAATGCAGTATTAAATTCATTGTGCAGGTCTTTTAGCAATAAAACAGAATTGAAGTATTACTTCAAAAACAGGAGAGCCATATTTTTTTGAAATGGCATTAATTAATGGGACATGTTAAAACNTTTTTTTTTTTTTTTTTTTTTTTTAATCATGTGAAATTGAAGGTTTGACTCGATCTGGCTTGCTTGGTCAGTCATGACTATACTTTTTTTTTTTATTGCCAAGATGGGAAATATCTATCACTCTGGAATACTTAATCTACTCTTGCACAATGAGTTTGATATCGTTGAAAACCTAATATCTTCACTATTAAATTATTGCTATGTAGCAGTGACAGGAGAAAATTAGACATTACAGAAGTAAAAGTGTGTGACTTTGAAAGTTAGTCTCTGTCTTCAATTTTCTCTGTATTGTGCAATACTGCAGTCTGTCTTGAATTTTACATGTTCTGTTTTGAAATAAAGGCTCTAAAGGAACTTGTGTAATACTGTGCTGTTGTGAAGGCTGCTGCTATTTTTCTATGCCTTGATGCAGAAAACTGCAAAAACACTCTCACTTTCTCAACTATTTTCTCAACTATTACTTCTAGTAATAGTTAAAGCATTGGAAAGTATGACTTTCATAGCTGCCTTGGGCATACACATTCTTTTTTTGCTTTTAATTTTGAAACTTAATGATTTTCATTTTTTTAGGAAAAAAAGCCCATTTTAAATCTCTCGCCTGATTAGAATTAATTTAAGGCCTTATGTTGCTCTTATATTTAAAGCAATTTCTACGTCTTCCCTAGTCTAAAATGGAAATGTGTAAAGCATAAGACAAAAAGAATAAGGACACACTGCATATGATCCAGGTAGCATTGTATTCATTTACAGAAAAGAGATTGTTAGAAAATCTATTTTGACCCTTCATCAGTCTTATTCAATTCTGCTGGCTGACAGCCCTCTAAGTAGCAGAGGGATCTCTTGCAGGAAATAGGGTAAATGTTCTGCACATTAGGCCATGTAAAGTATGTATTTAATACAAAGAGGAAAGCATTTCTGCTGTTTATTGCTCATTACTTCATATCTGTGGAGGCTTAAGAGGGGTGACACGCCCAAAAGGATATTAGATCAGTACTAGATTTTCCTTTCTTAAGGGAAATTTAGTCTTGACCTCTACAGTATTATCCCTTTCCCTTGCAGTTTACTGTTTTGATTCTTCCCTGCCTTTGCTTAAATATATATTTACAAAATAAATTTTAGGAATAGACAAGAAGTTGTTTTGTTTTGGGGGGGAAAGAAAAGCAAACATTTTTTCTAAAATCTACAGAAAAATACTGGGTAAAAGGTGAATAAGTGGTTCATTTTTATTTAGAATCTTTAAACTTTTTTCACATCTGTTGGCTAAGTGGGGTGCGAGCAAGTTACAGGTTTGTACTGAAACCTGAAATTGGTTATGCACTGTGTTTGGTCCCTTGCTTTTCTTGCAGTTCTCCTCAACCATAGTTAGCAATAAAGGACTGTGGAAACTGTTGCTACTTAATATTCTTTTCCTGAGTGTTCTGAGATTTAAAAAAAAAAACAAAAATCTTGTGTTGTGATAATATTATTACTTTATGCAGGTGTATACCGAAGAAGCAAGTTTGCTTGACAAGTTTTGGAAAGTTCGAATGCAACCAGCATGAATGTGTGCCAAGGCAATTAAACTGTGACCAGACACGGGATCCTGTTTGTGACACAGACAACGTGGAATACAGTAACTTGTGTACTTTATACCAAAAAGGAAAAAATTTATCATACCGAGGACCATGCCAGGTATGAAGTGGTTGTAGCAATGAATATCACATGTTCTTTGATGTTCAGCATTGTCGTATTGTGGTGGTTCAGACTTGCAAAATGTTTTTGTTGAAATTGATGCTTCAGAAGTATATTTTTAACTTTGGTTCTAGAAAAGTATTTGACACAAAATGATGCCCAGGATTTTGTCAAATGTGTCTCTGCTTTAATTAACAGTTTCCTCAAAACAAGTCAAAAGCTTTGCTTTTGCGTTTTTGACAGACAAATTGTCTGCTTATATGAAGTCTTCCTATATTTTTTCACCAGTAAAGCTTACATTGAGGTATATTTGTAATAATTGCTGTGTTTCCTTGGATAGTTAAATGTTAATTTTCATCAAGATGAAATATAATTTTTTAAAAATGAAAATTAATGACCATTATTAGTCACGTGTAGATTTACACTAAATTTATTTTTCAGACTTACTTTACTTTGAGACAACTAATAAATATGGCAGAACAATGTTACCTGTGTGATGACTCACATGGTGGGCATAAATAGTAAAGTTAGATGTTTGGGGTGACTGCTGTCTTGGCAGCAGCAACTACTAAAAAGTGTTCACCCTTTTGTTTGTGCCCTACCTTTCTGCAAGCGTGCTGTTCATGATCTGTTTACGCTTTTCTTTCTTCGAATACTATAGCATTTTCCTTAGCCACTCTAGATCAGATCAATCTTCAAACAAATACCTCAAAACACATTAGTTATTCTGTGCTACTATCCCCTACACTGTTTGTCCCTTCTGTTGCCTTACTCTTGACCCGGGAGATACTCTTCAAAGTTGCTGACCTACTGCTTATGCATTACTCATCTCTCTCTCTCTTTTTTTTTTTTTTTTTTTTTTCCAACCCCCTCAAAAAAATCNTTTTTTTTTTTTTTTTCCCACCCCTTCCAAATGATCAGCGTGAATTTGAGACCTTTTTAGCTCAGCTGATGAATGGTCCTAGAAGTGAAGAACATTTCTTTAGCTCTTTCTGTATTATAAGTGCTCTCCTTTAACCTACTTTTTCTTTCTGCCTTCTCTTTCTTGCATAAAGATTTTTTTTCAGCAATCTTCTTCAGTAAAGATAATTCTTCTTCTTGCCTATCAGACACCTCATGTGATACTGAGGGAGTGTACCAGCCTTGAATACTAAGAACAAAATATTGTATGACTTTCCCTCCCCTCCTAGAAATTATAGGTCTAGTTGTATCCTTGTTCAGGAAGTCTTTGACGCTTTCAGTCTCATGATTTCCTGCTTGTAGGGAAGAGGACATGCAACATATGTGAGATATGAAGCTCTTGCGATGCTCACGTTTACTTGTCCTCTGTGCATTTTGTTGTGAAGTGTGTAGCATAAAAACTGTAATAGTCTTGCTATTTTAGAGGAGGTACAGGGATTAAATAAAGCTGGAAATATTACTTAGTTTAATAAATTATTTAAACTTTAGTAAGAAGTTGTATACTGAGCTGTTTCATTTCACAGGAATTTGGACAACAGTACTAGTGGTACTGTACCTTGTCTGTGAAGAGTCAATAATCATGCTGCTTCTGTCTGTGGTCCAGAAGGCAAAGTTTTGTTGGCATTTGCTTGTTTTGGGCTAATGTTTGGCAATGGGCAGAATAGGAAGAAACTTCATTACATGTCATTTTTGAGTGTATTTGAATCAAATGACAGATACGCTTTTATTAGAGAAAAAGACACAAATTTTACAGGTATAAAGACAACGGTATAATAATATTTTTGTCAGAGGTATGGAGTAATGGTTTTATTCTCTTGAGCTAAGCTTAAATGTTCAACTTCTAAAAATAAGGTGTTAGAAATACACATCTATACCTCTATTTTAAGAAGAGAGAAATACATTCAGAACTCGTTTCACTTAACATTTTATGTTCTTTGTTAATATTAGTTTTATAGTTAGTTTGTCCTACTGCCTGTTTCTGAGATTCTGACTTGCATTCCTCTACTGCCTTCTTTAAGTACTTATTTTTTGTGTTTAATACCTATTGATAAATTTTCAGCTTATTCTAGTTTTCCTAGTTTCGGAACATTTAACCATATTAGCAGCAAATTCTCATTGAACTTCTTTTGCTAGAGGTTACGTCTACCCTAAACCCATGAATTGGTCAATCTTTACAAGGTTTTTCGTGTGTTTCAGCCGTTCTGCAAGTCAGCGGAACCCGTGTGCGGCCACAATGGCGAAACCTACAGCAGCGTGTGCGCGGCCTACTCGGACCGCGTGGCCATCGACTACTACGGCCCCTGCCAGGCCGTCGGCGTCCTCTCGGACTACGGCTTTCACACCGAGTGTGCTTTTGTTAAATGTCCCCTGCTTCCCGCCACCGGCTGCAGGCCCGTTGTTGCCCCAGGTATGTCCATTCGTTCTGAATTTTACTGCAAGTAGTAGAGCATCTCTGTGTAAGTTAATGTTTGGAATGAACCTTGATGCTTCAAAATATTTATTCCATTATATGTTTGAGATAACTATGAGGAAAAAAATGCAGTGAATCGAGCTTAGATTGCCAAGGGCAACAGCAAGGCCAGTGTCAGGACTCAGCAGGGTAATTCTGAAGTAGAAGGGCCTTTTCCTTTAGATGTGATGCACCGTCAGTCTTCAGAAACTACGGCATGTCCCAGGATTTGCTTGAGAGAAATGAATGAATTCTTTAGTGTCTTGGGGAGAATATTGGTAGGATTTGGATGAGTAACTCTCTGAATTGGCAGCACAGATAACACACTGGAATGCCAAGCTGCCTTCAAAGTACAATGCACAGAGTAATGAAGGTCATATTTAATAGAAGACAGACCAGAAATAGGAGTTTAGAAGACAGACCAGAAATAGTAGTTAAATACCACTAGTATTTACCACTAGTACTGTGAAAAGAGATAAAAGTGAAAGTTTTACAGTTGTAGCATTTTGAACTATTTTTTTTTCAGTTTTATTTCCACAATATTGTCTCTGTGAGACAGGAACTAATCAGGTAACGTAGTTAGGAACTCCTAGTTTTTCAAAACAACTTTGTTTTATGTGGTGGTTTTGTTTCCTTTTGCCCACGTATTTGAAATAGGTCTGTGTGCTCTGATATTATACCTAGTATTGTAAATATCTTCAAATGGATGTAAATTATTTATAAAAAGCCAAGTGAAATATCAGCCCACTGATTCTGAGATTCTGAGACGAAGCAGTAGGGAAAATACAGCGTGCTTCTGTGCAAACAACAATGTGTCAGATTTTTCACTCCTTACCATATAAAATACTGAGTTCTAAAATGCTATAATTGCATAATTAATGTTTGCAGTGTCATATTAATATTCTAGCTATTTCAGCTTTTGAAATTCCCCATGTCTGTAGTTGTCACATGCACACATACATGTAGTACCTTGCCTTTCAGTATCTGTGTGGCTGGGTTTTTAGCTTACATAGTATACTGTATTTAAATGATTGAAAATTTACCCTTTTGCTTTGCCTACAATAGTTAGTGCGTGCTGAAAGGCAGCTGGTTTTGCATTGTCAATTTTTTAAACATAAAGATGCTTGGATATTGTATGATTCTGCTGTTATTTTGAAAAAATTACTGGTAGTAAATCTAGTTCTGGTAGTTTTGCTGTTTTCATTTAAAACTAACATTCAACTTTTGACCTCTGCTTATTTTAGCTAAAGTAAAAAGAACTTGTGCTTTTTTTTTTTTTTTTTTTTTTTTTTTTTCTTCCTCTCTCTTTTTTGTTTTTATTACACAGGAGCCTGCTGCCCACTCTGTGCCGGAATGCTGAGAATCTTATATGACAAAGATAAGCTGGATATTTTTGCAAAGGTAAACAGTTTAATGTTCCTTCTGTTTAAATGGTTCATGGAAAAGTCAAGTTATTACACATTCCCCTGAAAAGTTAACGTATTATAAACCAGGATTTTTTTTCTGTAGATTGGTTCATTTTTCTTTATAGAGTTTGCACTTTTCTTACTTGAATACTAAGAAATAATTTGAATTACAGTGAAAAACAAAAGAGAATTAAAGTAGATCAAAACAAGCACGTTTAAGTTTGAAGGAGTTTAAATGATTTATAACAGTAAGGCAAATGTGTAGGGAACAGGTAGGTAATAATAGTAATTACATGGTAGTAATAATTACATTAAATTACATGGTAGTTCAGAACTGAGTTAATGTTTGTTGTTTATTGCCTTTTTGGCAAGATTATCCTGGTCAATTACTCCTTCCTAATGTGGGTAACTTAATTCTCACATTTAAGCCTTATGCTTACATCAGATTTATACTTATCAGTTTAATCTAGATAGTTACTATTTTTTCCTCTCTCTCCAGTTAAATTTAACTTCTTTGTAAGTTAGCCTCATTCCATATTGTAGTTCTTTAAAGGCCTCTAGTTTATGATGCTTTGTTCAATGACAGGCAATCAAAATGCGAAGACAGTGTTCTTGGCCCAACTTGCCCACATGGTGAAAGAAAGCAAACTCCTTGCCTTTTTGGCTCCTCTGTGCAGCAAATCAGATCAATGTGACAATCGTACTTAGTGAAATAAGAGAATTTGTATGTGTCTGCACATAATTTTCTTAAAAAAAAATCAAAATTTCCCCAAAACAGTACAAAAATCACTTTATATATTTAGAAGATAATTAAACATTAAGAATATAATTAAGTTCCAGGAGGGACCTTGGAGGTTATCTAGTCCAGTCCCTCCTCAAAGCAATATTAACTTCATGTAGATCAGTTTGGCCGGTCAAGCTTTGAAAATCTGCAAGAATGAAGATTCCACAAGCTAAAGTCTGCTGGACTATCCAGTTTGTCAGCAAATCTCTCTCACTGGACACAGTATTTCAGATGTGGCCGCAGGGGCCCTAAGTAAAAGGGCAACAATCAAATCGTGCTGAATAGGTTCCTGCTATTGCAGTCCAGGATGTGGTTGGCCTTCATTATCTCAAGGGCACACTACTGATTCACATTCTACTGGTGATTCCTCTTCAAGATTTTGTGTATTTGCCCTTTTTGTCCACTGGTCTGTTATGTCAGGGCTGCATCACACAATGTCTGCAGCTGTCAGCTCTGAAGGTAGGTTTCCAAGGATGACCTCTACAGCTTCTCAGTTCCTGGTTTATGTCACGTGGCTATGAAAAAGAGTTACTGTCTTTCTAGATAATTTTTGGGGGCTTACTCTTCAAGTAGTTGGTGGTAACCGAGTTGCTGTCCTGCACTTAAAGAACACTTGAATTTCAGGGTACTTATTATTGCTTTATTGAGAGCCCTGCCGACTCTCTGTTGTTTTTGTATCTCAAAACAATACAAAGCCTTCATCCAAATTTAGCAACTGCCACCTACTTTGGCCATCAACTAAACGCTAGAAATATCAGAGCTCAGGTTCTGCAGGTGCGCAAATTGTTTTAAGACAAAAATAGAAGATAACTCCAGGATAACTGTTTTAGTATTGAATGAGATGTGGGAATAAATGTGAATAGTCACTATGAACTGTTGATCTCATATCGTGGAAGCCTCAGATATGCTTGCTCTGAGAATTCAAGAAGAATTCAGAGGCTGCCATTTCAATATTTTGCTTACTCTTCTGCCTCTCCTATTTCAGGCAGCNTTTTTTTTTTTTTTTTTTTTTTTTTTTTTTTTTTTCATCAGACTTTAGTGTGGCTGCAGAGTGCAGAAAAGGCCTTCATCAGACTCTGGCATCCTGTTCCTTGTTACTTTCTAGTAAAAACAGTTTTCTAAACCAGTAACTAGGTCAGAAAGTCTGAGGAGACATAAACTTCCCCAACAGAATTTTTGTTGCATAGGAATATGCACTGGGAATGTAGCCACTTGGATCCCATGTCATGTGATTGTTGCACATTTCTCCTGTTGTCATTCAAATATATAGACTAAGTCATTATTGTGAGACTGTTACAGGTAGTCACTATTCATTCCCCATGTTTTTACTCATTACTTGTAATAATGGCTTAATTTATATATTTGAATGGATTGTTTCTTTCAGAGTTTCCTCAAGGCCATTTTTAGCGTATAGCACCAGAAGGCAGTGTCAGGCAATATCAGATAGGAGAAGGGGTACTACAGGAGTGTGTTGCTGCAGGTTATATTTTTGAATACCCTGCCTAATTCACCCAGGCTGAACAGGTACTTGTTCAGCTAGGTTCCAAGTGGAGGTTTCAGCTCCAATGTGAGGAACTGACATTTCACACAGCAGTTGGATTTGCAGAGCTCTAGTAAGTGCAATACCGGATCTTCTCTTTAGAGAGCTGTGGGGAAGGCCTTGGACTGAGTTATCTTCCTCAATTTGTGTGTCACAGGGACTAGAATTTTAAGAGAGAAAATTCTTTACCTTGTGGTTAAGTGGTGCTCTTAAACTGTCACGTGTTCATGCATGTAGACATACGTGTGTCCTCATAGAGCACTTGATTTGTTACTCTTTCGGTAGTTTCTGGCACACATGGACTCGAAGCAGGAGCAGCAGTGCCAGGTGGCAGGTTGCTCTGCCTCCCATGCTGGTTTCGCAGCATGGAAGTTCAGCAGCTGTGACACAACCTGTCAGATTATTTGGAGGTACAGGCTAAATATACACACCAGCCACGAGGGTGAGGGCAACATGCACCAAAGGCATAGTTGTTTTTAAGAAGATACTGATTTCTTTTTTTTTTTTTTTTTCTCCTCTCTTCCGTACAATTTTGCTTGCTATAGNTTTTTTTTTTTTTTCTTCTTCTCTCTTCCATACACTTTTGCTTGCTATACTTTAGTGTTGAGTAGCTTATGGTTAGGGTTAGGTTAACACTAATTTCTAGCACATTATCAAGTTGTTAAAACTGAAGAAGAGAAATGCAATTTTGCCTAATATCACATAATCTATGAAGTTCATTCTTTTCTTTCAGATGACAAATAAAAAGCCAATAACTGTACTTGACATACTTGAAAAAATCCGCCTGCATGTTTCAGTGCCACAGTGTGATGTATTTGGATACCTGAGCATAGAATCTGAAATCGTGATTCTTATCATTCCTGTGGATCAGAACCCTAAACCACTGCAGGTAGACTATATTATTTTTTTATTTATGTGTGCTTGACTTTGAAACTACTGTATTGAAAACAATTAAATGGAGTGTTTTGCTATGTGCTAAGTACACTGGGTTATTTCTCTAGTGACCTGGATCCAAATAACTAGAGGTAGGGAAGGTAGAATGTGTTTTGAACATCCTGCACTTTTGCCTTCTCATATGGGTAATTAGAAGGACGAGCTGAAGGAGCCTCCAGGGCAGAGCAAAGAGAAACGATTATAAATTGGATAGCTAATGCCAGTGATGGAATAATATCTTTTTAGTTTTAAAAGGAATAGAGGTGGAGCCTTTAAATTTGTGTGTCTAAAATAGCAACAAATGTAAACTGATGGATATATATTGATGTCATTGAGTAGTATATGTATGTCAGTAGTATATTTATTATTGCTATACATACGCTTATTATTGAATGACATTGATCTTAAAAAGGAAGTATGATAGCTAGTTCATGCTAGCAAACAAGCACATAAAGCTGATAGTACAGACCGCTAAACATAATCCAATAAATGCAGGTCAATGTTTTTAGTATTAGTATCCTAGCAGTGTTTCAGAGCAATAAAAACAAAGTTTGGGCTACGTACTACAGTGGTTTTCTTGTTTGTTTGTTTTTTGTTTTTAATCCTTGAACTCTTGCTTTATATTTAGTTTTTGCTTGTAAAGACGGTGAAAGACCAGGGAAGAAAACTTCATTTTAGATTTTGTTTTTTTTTCTCAAAGTCTTGCTTTTCCTTGTTGACAGCATTTTATAATGAAGTGCCCTTGGGGGTTAGGTGCTGTGTCTGGTTCATTCTATTAACTTGTGTATCGGTGCACTTTAAAATAAAGGATTTGACTTTAAGAAAAGGAAAACATGCCCATAGTTTCTCTCTTATCCTTTTACAATACAAACAGTATTCAGTCAGTTTCATTTCCTTGCTGTTTGGTTTCTATTAAAAGCTGCTTCCCATTTCCTTTTCATTTTATAGTCTAATTTTGTGTAGTCTATTAGTTCTGGGATAGGCTAGGTATTGTGTGTGTTTTTACATATATACATGCACATATATATATATATATTTATATATATATATATATATATATATATATATGTGTATGTATATATATATATATATATATATGTGTGTGTGTGTATATATATATATATACACACACACACACGTAGTATAATATGATTTGATAGAATCACTGCCAAAAACTGTGTGTGTGTGTGTATGTATGTATATATATATATACATATATACACACACACACATGTAGTATAATATGATTTGATAGAATCACTGCCAAAAACTTTGAGTTGCAGTATCAAACCAGGGCAGTCAAGGAAATAGTGTTTACTTGCTTATCCGATCCCTGCCTCCCCACCTGCTACTACTACAACCCTGTTATATCCAACTTGGACTCAAATTCTGTCTCCTTCTTTAACAGCAACACCCCTAAAAGTTACCAGAATGTAGGGCATGTGATCTTGAGCCTGATTAGCTGGTAAACAGGACTTTCTAATATAAATTCATAATTATCAACAGATATATGGTAGGGGGAAGAGATACTGTGTTTGCTCAGGTTTTGCAATTATTTCAGTTATTCTGTTTCTTTCCCATGAAAAGATTTTTTTTTTCCCTGATTTAGAAGAAAAATCCCAATAATTAGAAAATCTTGATTTTTCCACAGACAAAGATGTCAAGGCAATATTTAGGTCAGGCAGAGACAAAATCCTCGGTTTTAGAGGTATTTACTTCTACTTAAAACATAGTGTGAGCATCACATTTGAAGCACATGGTAATTTGAAAGGAGCTCCATTCTTTTCCTTTTGCTACTGCTCTGGGTTTCAGCAATAGCTCTCATAGTACCAAAGTCTATGCTTAGTTTCAATGACTTATAAGGACTGCTCCAAAACATTGATAAATTTTACGTTCTGACTGGAATAATTCAGCTATTCCTTCCTAAATTTTGCTGTTCAGTAACATTTTCGTTAAAATTTGAGATGGTGAAAATTAACTTTTTCTTTCTTTTTTAGATTGAAGCCTGCAATAAAGAAGCAGAAAAAATAGAGTCACTGATAAATTCCGACAGTCCGACATTAGCGTCTCATGTGCCACTATCCGCACTAATTGCATCACAAGTACAAGTTTCACTTAGCGTTTCTTCTCTTTCCATTACAGTGGTGCCTGTCCTGCGCTCCCTACTCATAAGCCTTTTAATGTTAACATTAATATATTATACATAACTGCTTAGAAGTTGTGCGTAAGTATTGATTTTTTTTTTTTTAATATTGTGAAGGACATTCTGAAGTATTGACATCTGCATTGAAACAAAAAAAGGTCAGATTCCAAAAAATCTCATGTATTGCTCAGTGTAGAACTAAGAGTATTTGCAATAATGTGAAAGATGATTCTTCTATTCATTGGTAGTCGGGTGCTTTTTTAAGCACAATTAAATTGTTTTCCACTGGTCTTGTAGCCATAAAAATAACCTGGAAGAGTCTGACATTATGAATTTATGATTTTTGTAAGGAGGGACATGACAGGTTTTTTCAACAGTGAACAAATAGTGTATTGAGTTTACTGGAAAGTGTTAATATTGTCTTATTCAGATGAAATAGCATGCACCTATTTTAAACGTTGTTTGTGGAAGGAACAAATTGCTGCTACTTAATTACCTTACCAAAAATCTAAGAGTTTATTCTCATGTAAATATACTTTCATATTTTATTATGAAGAAAAGTTAATAGCCATGGGCCTATTTTGATAAAACCCCCTTGGCTAAATATCTTTACTTGGACTAGTAAAGATTTGCAGGACATTGGGCTCAATGCTTGTAAAATGACAATCAAGCTTTGTACTAGTACCTTACTTCAGTGAAGAAATTCATTCATTTTTATTGTTTTGTACATTTCAGAATCTCTTACTGGATGCAAAATTATAAAGAATCTCAGTATCTATATTTAAGTGTCATTTTAAATATTGCAGTATTTGCATGTTATCTAATGAAATTTATTCTTTAAATATGTTTAAATGTCTATATGAACAGTATGTTTTATTACTTATTGTATTTTATGCACCTGAACTTAGTCAACATGAAGTATTTTATATCAGTATTATAACCAACTTTTGAAGTATATACAAAAAACTTATTTTTGCCAAAATGCTGAACTATGAAAGAAAGCACTGAAAATTTTTTGAACATATATATTACTGTAGCATGTCTGTAGCAATTATTTTCTGCTAATTCTTTTCAATGCAAAAGTATTAAAGCTTTTATTTTAATAAAAAAAAAAACTTTTTTTTTTTTTTTTTTTTTTTTTGACCCTCCTTCTATGGTTATAGGCATCCATAACTTGGATGTGGAAAAACATCTCACCATTCTCACTACCTCTTTTGGGTCCTTTCTCTCACTCCTCTCTAGGCCATAAGTTCTTGAAGAGTCAAATTTTAAAAACAGACCAACCCCCTCCCTGAGTGTTTCCAAGACCTAAAAGATTTCTGCACAATACTGCAGCAAAAATGGTACACTTTTGTTAGCACTGAAATAATACACGGAGGCCTCATATATAGTGGTTTATGTTAATGGAGCTGAAATCTCCTACTGTTATATTGGAAGCTGATCGGTTCTATAGAGATTTAATGCAATCAACGTTTGCATTATTTAAGACTGACTGGTATGTAAAGCAAATGAGATCATATTGACCATTAATGAGACATTGATGAACATCAGTAAACCAAAAACTTTCTTATTTGTAAAGTGCTCAACACAAATGCTGCTAAATGGAAAGGTCTAGAGGTATGTGCATTGGAGATCTCATTTTAGATGCAGTACTTTGAAAGTTTTGGCTACTGAATCATTTTCAGAGTTTAACTTACGAACACTGTTAGCATTCATTTATATATAATTTTTTCAAAATGATAAAAGAACTAATGTTTCCTCCTTTAGACCATCCTTTTTACAATAAATATATTCAAGTCTTTAAAATATATTTTAATACTCTCTGCTTGGATATAATTCTAATTTAAATCATGAAAAAGAAAATAGTCTTCGGTGGGCATAACATAACATCATCTTTTTTGATCAGTATGTTCTTCATCTTCTACTTAAACACTACAGTGATAATAGGGAAAAAATCCTAAATTAGTCCATTATTCTCAAAATACTTGTGTTTAGAAACAGTTGGGTATATTTTAAACAGGTCTGCATTTAGCTCGCGACTGCTGCAAAACTGAACTGCATTGAACTTACACTTCTGCCTTCTTCAACAGCAACAGTCATTTTCAGAAAGATTCATGCTAGACATTTTGAAGGAGACTTTACCTAAAGCACAATAGTAAAATATTTAAAGAGGAAAAGCTGTAACTTTTCCAATAGCTGGCCCAAACTATACTGTCATATATTCTTTGAACCCCTAAAAAAATTCCATTGTATTAACAAATGCCCAGTAATCAGACCTGCTTTTTAGAACAGAATAATTTTATTCTTCTCCCATAGTAGTCTGTGAAGCACCTTCCTCAAAGCTGCTTTCTGCTTCGTTTGGCCAAGTGTAGTTAGGGGAACGATCTGAGCTGAGGGGGGTTGATGCTTCTCTAACTGTGACATTACTTAATAATCCTCTAGATTCTTCATGGAAATAGTCACCCCTGTGTTTTGACAAATGCCGCCTTCTGTCACTTTTAGCAGGACTCCTCAGTTTCCTTCTTTGTGCTTGGATCTCGGCATCAGTTGCAAGATTTGCAAAGACTTTCACTTTAGTTTTCAGTTCCGGCTCTGCTTCTACGTATCGGGCTGCCAGCCGCCTTCTGCAGCTCGGCTGCGTGAGCCTAGGGGTGAGATCTCTAGTTAGGGGTTTGGCACGTGGCACAGGGCCCTGCTGCCCCCCTCTGCGTGCAGAGGCTCTGAATACCGCTTCTCACCAGCGCTACCGGTGCACATTTCCAATTGCTCTTCTACTCACAGTTTCTGCACTGGGGTGGTTAGTACTGCTCAGTGCATAAATCTACTTTTTAATTAACTTCTGCATTGTAGCAGCAGCAGTAATTATGCATTAAAATGCATTCACAGAGCTAGATATGCATTATCTAGCTCTCCATTCCCAGTATCACGCTCTCTATCTCTCCCTCTTTTACCCAAGCACACTTGGGCATTACAGAAGTTTTTATTTGGTTTGTTGCTGCTGCTGCCCTTTTCCTCCTGGAGAACCTACCTACCTATTCACTGTCCTGAGTTATGAGCCATTTTGGATCATAAAAAAATATGTCAAGCAGCTTTAGGGAATGAAGGATACCACTACCCTAGCTACATCATTTAGGAAAAAGAACAAACAAAAAAAAAAGTCCAGTTTCTGTGATGTAAGCAGTTCCCGGGCTAATGAAGTACCAAATTCTGCAAAGTCTTCCTGGTGGGCTGGAGGCTGATTTGGCCAGAAATTAGTGTTGTAGAAAAGAAGCCCTGGGAATGAGGGAAGTGATGTAGGTCCTGATGTATTCACAGCAGAGCAGGAGCCAGTAGTGTGCAAAAGTTGTGGCAAAGGTGGGCTGCATCAGGCAGAGTATTGCCAGCAGCTTCAGGGAGGTAATTGTGTCCTGTAGCCACTAATTAACACTTTTCCTTGAGTTTAGATTTAAAGACCGCTTGGAAAACAACACACTGCTGTAATGGGGAGAGATTTTTTTCTTTACACTTCTAAATAATCCCTGGGGAAAAGTATTTTCTGTCTTTTGTTCAAGTTTCTAATGCTGCTTTGTGGTATAAATTGAGCAGTTCTAAGCCTTTTATATATACTTCAGCATGTTACATTCACCACTGCTTCCTTATTCATTCCCATCACAGCAGAAGCACTGAATACTTGTAGCTGTACTGGAAAAAAAAATGCTGAAAAAATAATTCTAGAATAGATGAATAAGGAGAAATGATGGGATTACCAGAATGAAGACAATATTTGTAACTTCTTATCTGAAAGCAGTTTTTAACCTTCATTCAGTCCACTCTGTTAGGTGTATTATTTAGTGTGTGCCTTACCTCTGCTTATTTATCTACTCTTCAGTGATGAAATTCCCGTGCCCTTAATTTTTGCCTGAACTGAGGACCTTCCTCACAGGGTTTCCAGTAAAACCTCTAGTCTGCACAGTACCATTAGGAGAAGCAAGGAGAGAAGCAGGGAAAAAGCATCTTAGCTGCTCTCGCCTGTCTCATTCTGAAGATTTCAAGAGTTTCATGAAGGTAGTCACAGACAAACTCATGCCTGTAAGGCTTTCAATGAAAAGAACTCCAACTGTGTTTTTAGAGGTATCTTATATCTGGCAAACTTTTAGAGAGTAAGCAGATCTTTCAGCTAAATCCTCTTGAAAATAATAATGAAGATTGATTCAATCGTTGCAGAAAATAGTTTTTTTTTTTTAATTTAAAATATATGTCTTCAAATTTATTCTGACACAAAATATATTTGACTTGTGGGTTCAAGACACAGACTGCTAATCTGAGTGTTCTTGGGCATGTCTTCTACTGCATTGGGGGGCTGTACCCTGAGCCAAAGATCTGAATTACTGTAGCATTCTTCTGTTCCAGCCCTCACAGACTGTTTTTCAGTCTGTAAGTTATACAGCACCAACATGCACTGGATGCAGGAAAAAAATCTTACAGGAACTGTTGTTTTGTGTGCTCTTGCCTGATTCTATAGTCCACTGTCAGATTCATTTGGAAAGGTTTCTTTCATACATTGTCAGTGAACACAGGTGTCCTATCTACTAGCATTAAAGTATATAGAAATAATATTATAATGTAAAAATATAGGTGTGCGTGATAGTTGTATTATTTGCAATTAAAAAAAAAATGCCACAAATATTCTTACAGCCAAGATGTCAGTATGATAAGGATGACTCCTGTAGGAATAATCAAGAAAATTACCCACATTTGCAGAGTTCCTGAAAAAGACAGAGATTCTGGTGAGTGACAGAACATGGAGCTGGGCCGGCAGCCGCCTCCATTCTCTCTGGGCCCCCATGCTCAGCACAGACGATCAGAGAAACGGGTTCCAATGTTCACAGAAACTTTTGAAAATGTAAATGGAAAGTATTTCTGTCTTTACCCCCATGGTTTCATTTTTGGGCTTTCTTTATTTCCCTGTTGTTTAGAAATCAGGGGGTTGTGGTTTTGTTTTGTTTTTCTTCTTTTCCCTCTGTTATGAAGGAAAACAATCTGGTATGACCCTTCCTGTTAATCACTATGTGCAAATCACTATTCTGATTTTGCTGTTTTTCATATTTTAATACTTTTTGCTCTTGAGTATATGCCTTATATGCAAAGGATCAAAAGGAAATAGGTCTAAGCATAGAAATGGATTTATTACCCACAATAAATCTATTCCATGATACTGTGGGAAGACACTAAATACACCTCCCAATCCCATATTCTTTTACAATAAAAATTGCAAAAAAAAAACTTCAGTAGAATTTAAGCTACTCCTAAAATTGTTAATGCAGTCTCTTATCTTCCTTATCATATAACTTACTGTAACAGTCACTTGCCCTTTTGGCTCCTTTTTGATTAGTAGTATGATGCTTTGGACAGCTTTTGCATGCAGTTTGCCCATATTTTTCATTGTAAGATCCAGGTGGACAGAGAGTGCACACAGTTTTATATTCAGTACTAAATCTACCAGGTGGGCATGTTACTATGGAAAAAAAAAAGTAAACCACTATAAGAATAGAATCATAATAAAATGTAGACTTAAAAAATGAAATTACACTGATTATAGACTTGGTTATGTGTTTTCTGAATTGGGATTGTGCTAGTGTAATTCTGGTAACCTGAGTCACACTAGCTATAGCAAAAGATTGTTGAATCAAATACTTTGTTACAAATTATTTATGATGCTATGCAAATGCTACTATTTGTTGTCACTTTTTACTCAATTCTTACTTTAGAAAATTCAGCAAATCTACTTCAAGAAAGACCTCCAGGTTCTGACTTTGAATTGTAGGATAATACTGAATAATAAATTGTAGTACAGAGCAAATTTGATTTCCACGGTCTTGAAGCCTGATTCTAAAACACAATTACGCTTAGCTGAGAAGGAAAGGTATTGTGGGGATGAACCTGTAGGTTAGCGAAATGATGATACTCTTGTATCTTGTATACTCTTGTATTAAGTGGAAGATGATGACAGTAGAAGACAGAAGTCTTACGCTTATTTTGAAGAAATGGCAATTTACAATCTCTAGCATGTCAAATGTTTGAGTTATGTCATGTTTGCTAAAATGACATCTCAAAGATTTTTAAACAAGCTTTAAAGAAAACAATTTCCCCCTCAGGTAGCACAGTCATAATGGTAATTGTTGCTAGCGTGGTCTTCAGAAAACATATACTAGGAGCATATGATATGTATTTACTTATATCTACATGTATATATAAATGTGCACATCACATGTTCGTTTATGATAAGCAAGAAGCTCCAGGTGCTAATTTCAAAAGCTCAGATTCCTACAGTGATAAGAAACTTTGGGCTGGGTTCAAAATAAAATCAGAAGAAAGGAAGTGTTTCTAAGAGCTTGTAAAAAATTAGAATCTTTTTTTTTTCCTTCTGTTCACATCATTCTCTTCTATCTGATTTTTGATAAACTTCTATTTATATAATTTTTCTGGATAATGTACTTCAGTGCTGTAGCAAAAACTGATATAAGCACTTTTTTCACAGTGTAAACATTACAAATTTGTTTGTATTTGATAAGGTTTGTTTTCATTTTCCGTTCCATTCTTAGCAGAGCTAGACAATGGAAAACTATTCGTTCAAGGAATAACACATTGCGTAGCAAGACAGGCCTGATGGGCCATACATAGTTTTTCCCTACACTTGTGTGTAACTAGATCATAGAATCATTGCCAGTGCTACAGACTAGTTGAGAACAGTCTGTGGTTGAAATGTGGTCACCTAAACTGCTCTGGAAAAAAAAAAAAAAAAAAAAAAAAAGAAAAAAAAAAAAAAAAAAAAAAAGACACCATAAAACATAAAAAGTGTTGGAGTCGCGTTCCAAAAAAAAAAAAAAAGTGCTAAATTTTCCAAGATATGTTACTAAACATACTTTAAGGAGTTCCCTGCATTGCAGCTGACCTTTCTGTGGAAAGAGTGCTAGCTTTTCTTTCTCTGCTGATTTCCAAAACTCTGAAAAAGCTGAGTTTCTGCTGAACCATGTGTACGTGTGTTTTCCTGCCCACACAGCTTTTGTGCCGATCCTGCCATAGCAGCTTTTGTATTTTCCCCAGCCTTCTTGGCTGTCACACTCAATGAAACTAAGATAAGGCCAGATTTTTACTACTCATGCTTATCAATCAATCAATCAATCAATCAGCTTTGTTTCCTACCAACTGCTATAAAATTCTTATAACTATAGCTCTTTCATCAGGACTGATTAGGTAAAGTTAATGTTCTTCTATCACTGGAGTCATAGCAGTTGTTTTCCATCAAGGCTTGTTCACATTCAATACAGTTTTGTAGGACTGGGAAAGAGAGATAATAAAACACTGCTTAGCAAATCTCCAATGATCCGTACTTTTAACAATTTTGTTAGGCATTTCCTGAAAGTATATTTTAACTGCCTGTAATTTTTATTTTTAGAAATACCATTGAATACCTTAAGTGTTTCCTTATTTACATTCATCTTAAACTTGTATCAGCATTAGATATTATCATATCTTTAATATTATCAATACTTGGTTGATACCAACAGTTTATTTTAGCAAAGAATCCAGACTTCTTAGCTTAACAATCCTGCAATATATTTTTCCATTCAGGCAGTCAGGGCAATAGTGTGACTTCTATATGTTAACTTGTGATCTCAGCTCAATTCCCTCTTGACAAGCATTTTCTTCAGGACTATCTTATCCACTTGCTTTTCTAGCACAGCTTCAACTGTAAATAGAATCACAACTTCTACAGTTTTTTTTTCCACATTTTTACAGTCTTTTAAAAACTGTAGCATGACTGGGTGCTTTGCACACTAGTGACTTGTGTAGAACGTAGGTCCAGCTGAGATGGTCCATTTGACCAAGCATTCACTGGGTGGTTATCCACGCTGATGTGACACCACTCAAATAACTTCATCAGGATATATTCCTTGGATGCATATGGAATGTATTCTCTGGACTGCTTAGAATTCAGTTGGAATGTATTCTTTTTCCTCAGTGAGTGAGTTGGTTTGGGGCTTCAGCAGGATAAAAAATATTTTTTAACATACCAAGACCATATTTGAAACCTCCCAGAAGACATAAAACAAATCATGTCAAAATAACTGCTGGTGGTATGATGGACAGCAATCTGTGCAAAATTGTGCAAATGAATTATATACATGATGCAGCTTATCCCGTCTGTGCCAGGGTCTTAACATGTGTTAGAGAAACTCTGTTTGTTACATAATTTTTAAATACCTTGGGGGTATTTTAAGTATCTTGTCATGGAAAGTTTGCTATCATCCATCTATCTGCTTCATTACAGCCTACTGTTAGCATTAAAACATCATGCTGACGGTCAGAATGCTTTCCTTTTGCTAACAGAAGGAACATACTTTCTCCTGACAACAGTAATTAGATAGCTGTTTAGAAACAAATTCCTCACACGTACCGCAACATCCTATGCACACATCCTTGCTTACGTTTTTACCAAATCCTGGCTTGCAGTGGTCTATCATCCAACTTGTAAGGCTTCCAGGAATAAAATGCATCTGCTGATCATTTGATCTTCGCACTCTCAAATACTGCTGAATCTTGGTATATGCCTAGCAGTGGAGAAACCAATGACAGAGATTAAAACAATAATACAGCAGCAGGACAGAAAGAGCTGTGAAAAGCCAGTGTTGTGATTATTGGAAGAGAACAGGCAAATTCTACAGAAGGTGAGTGAAAAGAGAAGTGTAAGGGGACAGATGTAGTTCTCATCCCATAGATGTCACCTTTTATCACCTTGCTGACGAATGTGTGTTGCTGCTTTCTTGGAAGAGCACGGGAAGCAGCAGGGAAGCTATTCCCAGACTTGCAGCAAAGTGACAGCTGAACCAAATAAAACTGTAACATGGAATACAGTCTTTAAAGAATATAGGATCTTTAGAGGTTGTGGATGAAAAAATCAGCCTCTAATGCAAGAGAGGCCCCCCTATTTTTCCCTGTTCTACTGTCACTATTTTACTTATCTAGTCTATATTGGTATATTATTCTATTCTCCCATTGTAGCATTGGGCTACAACTGCATTTAATCAGTATGCTCAGCTAGACCAATATAAACCAATATAAACTCATAACTACCCTTGGACTGGCCTTCAGATTTATGAATGCATAAATAATTGGCCTGGTTAGCTAGAGCTTTAACTGTGGATTGCAAAATGGCATCAGTGCCAAAGGCANGTGCATAAATAATTGGCCTGGTTAGCTAGAGCTTTAACTGTGGATTGCAAAATGGCATCAGTGGGTATATTTTCAAAACTTTATGTGAAGTCAGCTGAGGTGCTTTCTGAGAGCTGAGAATATGCTCTGCTTCTTTTTCAGATGAAAGCAACTGAGTAACAATTGGTATGAGATTAATATAAGTGATGGGGGAAGAATGTCATTGTTGCTGTGGTGTGTCTTGGCCCTGGCTTAGTTCTGCACGGCACACGTGGAACTGATGGAGCTGCACAGGCTGAGTGCGACTGGTAGAAAGCTGCTTGGCAATGAAATATTGGGGGCAACATGGTGTCCAGGTGGACAAACTGACCCTAAGTCAGCGACGGGCCCTTCTGACAAAAGAGCCAAGAGCATGCGGGCTCTGTTAGTGTGTAGCTATATGGCTGAACAAAGTGGATCTTTCTTCTATTTATCATTCCTAAGGAAATTTCTAAGGAAATTTATTTATCATTTCTGGGGAAATTGTCCAGTATGAGGCTCTGTAGGGCAAGAAAGACAAGTGACAAACCAAACAGAGTCCCGTGGAGGCCACCAACATGATTTAGGGGTGGAGGAGAGGAGAGGCTCCAGCGACACAACAAGAGAGGCTGACAGAAATAGGCTTGTTTAGCTTTAAGAGGAGAACCTGAACAGGGGCTATTATTGATGTCTTCATCTATCCAATGGGAGAGTATAAAGAGGTTGGAAACAGACTCCTTCTGGAGTTGCACAGTGACAGGACAGAGGTCATGGGCAGAAATGGGAGTGTGACAGATTCCAATTAGATATAAGTTTAAAAAAAAATCACCATTAGAGCAGTCAACACTGTAATGGAAAAACCCAGAAAGGTTGTGGAATCTCCATCCTTCAAGATTCAGAACTCAACTGTTCAATACTCAGGGCAACCTGCCCCACGTGGACCTGCTCTGAGTAGGGGTGACCTTCAGAGCTCCCTTCCCACCTCAGTTATTTTATGAGAAGGGCAGCAGCTGTACCAAATGATCACTGTATGTAAAAACTGCAGCACTAGCCAGGCATTCACTGGAAAGCCCAATGGAAAGTGGAAAACGTGCCCAGATGTCATCCTACATTTGGGTGCATTTGTTAGTCCAGCTGCAGTCTATTTCTTTTTAATAAACCATGTTCCTGTCTTGCCCAGCAGAGTGGAGGGTATGGAAAATATAAATAATATGTAACAGGCTGCACAGAGTTTGAGAAGTTAATACATGAAACCGGTAATGTTCAAGTGAGAACAAACTACATAGTTAAAATGTATGACAGAATTGAAGAAGACACTGTAAACATAACTGTTTTTAGGTTTGACAGTAAGGAAGAGACTAGAAAGATAACAGACAGAAAGGTAACAAAAGCTAGTAGTTTACATATCTTAAAACAGATATTAAAAATAATGTGATAATTCAGTGCAAAAGCAGTACCACCTCCATCTCCATACTTATTCAGTTATTAGTGCTTCTGATGAATATCTCTTAAATCCAACTGTAATGGTGTTCATCACACCATTGATGACAAAAGTATTGTTATTTCTGGTTGTAATAAACATACAGTTCTCTATCACATTTATTCTTGCATGCAGAGTTCCTTAACTATACAGGCTTTTAATACAATGACATAAGGATAAAAATGTATAAAGACAGATCAAATTTCTAAAAAAGTATTTTCATATTAATAATAATTGCACCTTTTTGACACAGTTGGAAGAATTTTCGCAGTCTGAACTTTCACAAGGCTCTGTAAATGCCAATGCAAAAGGAAAAACTGAAAATTAACCAAAAGAGATCTTCAGTTAATACACACATTAGAAAAGATAATAGGGGCTGTTACAATAAGAAACAATTTATATTAAAAATAATTACAGATGAAAAATAGATCACCAAACAGTTTGCATGTTCTGTTTAGTCCTGTTGGTATTTTTATTTGTTCCTATTTCCCTGCCTTTGTGCTATAGCCATATCACATTTGTGCCTTTGTGCATATAGCCATATCACATGGCTGTATCCAATAGACACATACAGTAGATGCTCTTTTACTTTGTAATCATGACTGATACGGCTTCTGAAAAGAAAAACATATAAAAAAAGACAATTTATTAAGTATGAGCAATTAAGTAGAAAACCGAAATTCCATTTTAAATATATGTACCTACACATCATATACAAAAGAGAACCTGCAGGGAAATTTGTATTCCAGTATTTAAAAAGCATTTTGCTAGAATATAAGTTTGATTTTTTTCAGGCTACTACTATAACTTTGGCTTTCAAATACAAAAGGCAACCTAGGGTGTGGAATGGACATTGTTTTTTTGCTAATTTATATACAGTGCTGCCCATCTGTAAGTCCTGACACCTTCTAGAATTTGCAAAAAGCTTAAAAAGATATCTTTAAACTGCATCTCTGAGGGCTGCATTCTCAAACTTATCCCTCAGTGACAGCTCATTTTCCTCTGAGTTAGTAGCAATACTGTTCCTGTAGTGCAGGGTAATAACAGCAGCTCCTGAGTGCTCACAGCAGTCAGGTAACTCCTAACAACCTTCCATGAAGTAGGAAAAAAAAAAAAAAAAAAGCAGCCAGCAGAAGTTCCTCTTGCACAAGAAAGCAAGTTGAAATATTTGCAACCTGTAATTCGTTGTAGGAACTGAGCTGCTGTCAGTGAGGCTGTGGTTCCTTTATCACTAACTGCAGATCTGTGTGCTGCCGAGCTCAGGTGAGTCTTAACATAATCCAGATCAGAAACAGGCATGTGACTAGGTTCTCCCAATCTGGCCACAAGACAAGGTACAGTATTTAAGCTGCCTTGCTTTAATGCTGGCTGCAGGAAAACGAATGCTATCTGCTTTATCATTAATACATGCTCTGAGCACGTGTTGTTAATCTGTCAGCTGGTGGGTGTTTTCTTTTTAACAAATTTGAACTGGCAGTGTAACCTCGGGGTCAGAATTTAGTATTTTATGGCTGTAATATTTTCCTAAGTGCTACTCAGAACCCTAATGCTGGACCTATAGTATCAATGAACTACAGCTTTAAGAGCTTACACAAGACCAGCTAAATCACACAGACTGGATAAATCAAAGAAGAAAGTGAAAGAAATGCAAGTATACGTTGGAAAACTACAGAGATATTTCAACTCAGTTTAGCTGTCAGAACAATCATGAAAATAATGTAACTTAGGTTTTAACTCTGCCAGGCAATGTGGAGGATTGTATGTCTTTGATCACTGACCACTTTTAGAATAGTTTAAGACAACCTGAATCCTTATTGCTTGTGCTGCCTTACCACTCTTACACAAAATTAAGAAGTACAAGAATCTTCAGCCATGTGATTTTTATGGCACTTCTTAGAGAAATCTGACCTTTAAAAACAGAAATAATTTTTTGATCTCACTTTCGGAAGACATGGTATTCTGCAGAAAGTACAACTGTGTTCTCTATTACTTCAACTTACACGAGGCTGATTTTACATTAGAAAAATTGGATATTCCCCATGTATCCAGAACATGTGCTCTATGTTTTCACCCAGGTGCACGTGGGTGTGTATATAAATGTTTTATTAGAACAGCAACTCTTTTTCTGTGTCCTTTGGAAGTAATTGGAAAAAAAAAGAAAGAAAAATATCTATCTTACCTACAAACTGGAAAGTAAGCTTGTGTGTTAGCGCTGCTATTGAATCCGTGGCTGCATGGCATTGCACATTCCACTGCTGAATTCCACACTGCAAGTCATGAATTAATTTCTTCAAGTCTTCTAGCAGTCTTTTTTCAAAGGAAACAACTGCACTGGTTTCACAACTTCCTGTTTTGAATTCTGATGCCAGATGTAGGCTTCTCCCTGGCTTATGATACACTGTAAAAACAAAACAAAAAATCCCTTAGCTATCAGAACTCTTTCGCATCCAGTATTTGTCTCAATCCTGTTAGCTATTCATAGTATACTTAAAGCACACCAATACAAGTAACTTGAATGCCTGCTTTCTTGTTCTGTATCATACGTAGTCTGTTTTCATTGTTTTACGACTAACGGCAATCATGGTAGTAACAGAGTAAATACAGAGGTGTGACTCTAAGCACTCAATCATAGTCTCACCCATATTTAGTTCTTAAATGAAACTCATTGAAATTACAGTTTTGATATTGTAATCAAATCCAAACTGTATTTTACCAGTGTATGAAATATTGTCTATCTAGGTTCAGAAGGTTGCTATGGGAGAAACTGGGCAGGCAGAAAAAATTCAGAGAAATAAAACTATATAACATAATGTTTATTAACAAGGCCAGTAAAAGAAATGGCAATAATCTAATTTCCTTTATCAATGTGTGATGCTTGTGATATACCATCACCAACAAGCTCAAGCAGGCAGATCTCTCAGAATTATGCCAGGAAGTCAGAAGCAGCTTTGCTGCAAAAAAATTTGCAGCAGTGGTAATTAGCAGAGCAGGCCAGTCATGGAACATGTCGGGAGCTAATTAAAGTCTACCAGCTTAGCTATGATGCTGAAATAGCTAATACAATCTTGATTATACAATAGACAATTCTATTATTTCATTATTTTGTCTTGTTACTTTTCTTTCGTAACTCTTGCCATTTGGAAATCTGAATTTAACTTTTTTTTTATCATTGAATCTTTTCTAGTAACACAACGGAACCCAACGTTGAGTTAACCTATGTTCTTCTTAGGGGTTGAAACCATAGATGTCTATGGCTGAATGAGCTACCTCTGCTTCCTGTATAGCCCATGGAGAGAAATAAGTATTTTTAGGATGACTCATCTGGTGTAATTTAATTATCCAGTGTGGAATAAGAAGTAATACCTTCTCAGAATGCCTGTCTAGTCAGGTGAGAGCTCATCTACTGAACAATGCATGGTGTATTTCCTCAACAGTAAACATAATTAGGATGCATTTAGTTGTTCCAAGATTTTTGCTTGAGTACTCAAAAATGCAAGGGTGCAGTTGCAATGTACTCTGATACATGCTATGGTCATGGAGAGAAATTTCTCTTAGCAAGCGTTTAAAAAACTTTGCAGGCAAACAAGAAGAATGTGGGAAAGAGTCAGGGACTCAGAAATTCTCTTTGAACTTATCACAACACTGTTACCTAATCAAGACACTTTAGGTAGAGAGCCTTATGTGAAGCCCCAAATATTTCTATTACTGTGATCTTTCTTGCTTTGATGATGTAAGTCTTTATTCATTATACCTTGGATGCAATAAGAGTCCTTTAAAAATGCATAATACTTTCAAATTCTAAAAAGCAGATTCTTGCAGCCAGTAATGTTGTGCAGCAGAGCAGATGTTTCCTACCAGACCACAGTGGAAACATTTATTCTTAGCACATGCATCCTTAATAAAGTTTTAGTGCATACTGCAATAAACTTTAAAATATTATTTTAATATATCTTAATAATGTTAGTTAATTTTTGATATATTAAGTTTTCCATTTTCAGCTTTAAGCAGCTAGAAAAATAAATGCTATATATGCTAGCCATTTTGCTAATCTCTTTTACTTTGCATTTTTAGAATGTGGCTCATTCACCGAATTTTACTGCAATATCTAGTATGTGATAAGAGTCCTATAAAAGTGTTAATACTTTCAAATCCTATGGGCTGCAACAGTAACTAAGAGTAGTCTACAAATCATAGCATGTTTTTGGCCCAGTGCTGTATTTGCTAGAGCCAGTAAACTAAAATTCCTAAAGGGAATATCACTTTCAATTAACTCATTTGATGTATTTGGAAAGATGTATTTGATAAGCTGAGAAGCAGATAATGCTCCTGTGGTTTTAAAACAGAACTTCAACCCTACCTAATATTAAAAATAAATGATATATTAAATGGAGCAGCCAAGGTTCTATGCCCCTCGGATGTCCTGTAGGTGGCATCACAGCACAATTTTCATTACTATTTGGGCTGCTTTTAGTTTGGAAGGGACTTTTTCTTTCTTTAATTCTTTTAAAAGCTAGCTATTTTTATACATCTTCCAGCTCAAACTCTTGTTTCATTTTATTCTCAGGATCAAGTCTGTATAGGCTTGATTAGGCCCTCTTGTTTTAAATAAGTTTACCTTTTCCTGTAAATGCCCTTCATGAAGTATCCAGAATTGTCCCAAGAATGTGATTCTGTATTAGATGGCCAGGCATGTCATTTTTGAATGCTTTTTGAGAAGCACACATGACATGAAGGACTTCAGCGGGAAAAAGGTGCATGTGCTGTGAATATATGAACGCCTTTAACTTTTGAACTTAGCAGCTGAAAACAGCCTGTACATCTAACATCAAATATATGACAACTTGCTATATACTACTCTCAAAAATGTATCTAGAAAGGGAATTTAAACCAGAATTTTGAGGAATTTAGTGCTATACATAAGCATTTAAAGGACAGTTAGGCAACTATAGTCCTTTATGACCTTAGCCTTCATAATCATTTGATTTCATAATCATTTGATTGGACAGAATGAGCTATACTCATAAAAAATGTTTTGATCTAAGTAATATCATAAACTGTACAAGCAGCAAACACAATGTCTGTATATAATTTCATTATATTTTTCCTAGGAAGTCCTTTAAAGTATACATGTATACAATAGTTACATATAAGGATTTCTTATTTCACTATTATCAAGCAATCCTGAGGTAAATACTGAAAATAATAATACTAGAATAAGTCAAAAAGCAGCACAATTGAACTTTACTTGCCATAGATCATAAAATGCACTTGTGTCATCTCATGTTTACCATTATGTACATAGGTAACTTTACAGGTATAACTTCCAGTATCACTTGCTTGAACATTATAGAACTCCAGGTAGTCTGCTGTTAAAACAAGTCTTCCTGAGTCTAGAAATAGATATTTGAGATGCTATAAAACAAATAACACAACAAAGTAACATTTTTGTTAACAAACTCTTACAAACTAAATGTTTAAGAACGCAATGCTTGTTCTATGAGTTTCCAGAGCACTGAATTGTTTTGTTTCTCTCTTCGTGTGAGTGTGCATATAATGAAGGTAGCCAGCATTAATTTAATTCCCTAAAATTTAATTAAATAAATTTAATTCCCTAAAACAGAACAGAAGTAGGGTTTAGCTGCCCAAGGGAAAAAAAAAGTGATCTAGTCTCATTTCCTGATCTACTGTCAGTTTCCAAACTGTTGCAAGGGGCTGAAAGAGGAAAAACAAAAAAACAAAACCTGATAAGTGCTCGTTTTGTGGCATAGGAGGGGGATGGACCCATATATTTTGAGGACATCCCTTCTGTTGCTTTAGATATCTAGTAGCATGACAAATCATAAATCTTTCCTCACTAAATTGGAAGTGTTGTACTTAGCAGTCCTTGTTGAGAAAGCAAATGCAAAGCATTTGCAGGGCACATATTATTTCTATAGTTTATGTTTTTTTCCCCTTCTTATTTTCCTCTGGCTTTCCTTCTTCAGTTCCTTTGCATCATTTGCATCCTGGTCTCTCTCATAACATAAAGTATATAAAGCTAACATAACTTTGAAAGCATCTTCTATTATCTACTTTTTTCTTCCAAATCAAATTGACACTGATCTTCTCTCAGAAGTCTTATAACCATAAACATTACATTAATACAGGGAAGTGACTTCGAATCCTTAACTTCCTTCTAGCTAAACACACTCCAGTTCTCACAGTAATCACAAAAGTTTTACCCTTTTTTAACAAGTTTATATGTGAAATCTGAAGTGCTTGTTGCTGGCATGGCATCATGTCAAGTCATTCAAGTGAACATGTGTCTCCTTTTGATATATAAAAACACAATTCTCCATAAAATGATTTTTAAATCATAATTTCAGCATTAGAATTTTAAAGCTATATAATTTTAATGGTATATACAGCCTTCTGTTTCTGTTCTGAATTTATTATTTTTCATTACAATCCACTTCTGCTGTCTTGCAAATACAAGACATTTTATAAACTGCTTCTGTTTTTGCATGCGGTACCACAAAGCTGCATAAACCAAAAATTAAATCAGAATGCATTAAATTAGCTGTAGACATTTAAAATATAATTACCTTTAGTTATCAAACCAATGGGACCAACCCATTGATACTCTGGATCATTTATTCCTTGCTTTAACAACTTTTCAGTCAAGCATTTAAGAATTAAGCCTTTATTAAGAGAAACATACACTGGAACTAAAAAGAAAAAGAAATACCATGAGATCCATGAATTATGGCAGAGCATCAAAATTAATACTGAGGCAGTTGACACTACTATGAGACAGTCAGTACTTCAGAGTGGACCTCTGTGTGAAATATAGGCCTTGCTGACTTCTATATATGCATAAAAAGCTTTAATTTCTCATGTTATGTATCCAGCTGACTTAATAGAGGTGAATTTTATTGTCATGGAATACAGAAATACAATCACTGCATAGGAAATAACGTGAGAGGAAAAGATAAAAACAAAACTCTCTAGATAATTAATTAACTATAAATGTCAGGACATAGATTAATATAAATGAATAATCAGGTTTCTCAAGAAATATTTGGCTTACCAGTTGAGTTTTCTTTTCCAAGTATTTGATGAGGTGTTTGTGGAACATCTGGGGTAGATGATATTTTCATGGGTTCAGAGAGAGCCACTGAGTTGTGCATTCTAATTAGACCTTCTTGTTTCAAGTGTGCATCTCCTTTCTTTGTGAGTTGAGTCTTATCCAAGAAATGAGAGCTTCCTGCTAATCAATACAAGTCAATCACGTTTAAAAACAAGCAGTACAACACTAAAAACTTTAACAATCAAAAATAAATTAAAATCAGTTCTAGTCTAAAATATTCAGTATTTAGTATCTGTGACACTAAAAACATGTAATTTGGCCTTTCTGTTCTGTGATATGTTAGATGCTTCCTGTTCTGAAAAAAAAAAAGAGGGGATTACATACTTTTTAAAACTCGCAATGAGACTAGCAGCAATTCAAAACAGGTATGTTACCCCTCTGTGGAATTAAACTAAGTTCCAGACTCCAGAAGTAGCTAGTATTGAGTTATATGTAAACACTTGAAAAGTTGACTACTTGCTGCCAGATTATGTAGTGGATAAAACATGGAGTTTGTGGCGACGGCTTTAGCTACAGGAGACATGTAAGGTTTCTCTTTGCATTAAGTTTCAAAAAGGGAAATTTTAATAACATCTACTGTCAAAGTACTGTCAAAGCAAAAAAGCCTCCTTGAAAAGAGTAAGTAATCTGAAAGATAAAATTGCCCCTTCACACATGTGAAATATAAGGAAATTAGTCCCATGCACATTAAGTACAAATCCTAAAACGACTTCAAGTCACAGCCAATTTCCATTGCGACAGTAATTTATACGCTTCCTAGGTTGTATTTTTGCAAGTGCAAGTGAAATTGAAATTAAGCCAACTTTTTGTTATTTTCATCATTACCTGCTATTCACCAATGAGGATTTAATATTAGGATTGCTGGGTACCAGTACTGCAAATCCACAGAAAGGTATGTAATGGATGATCAGAAATGTGTGGCACCTAATGCTGGACAATATGAGCAATATAGAAACAATAACATGGATATATGGACACCAGAAGGACCTGAAGGGTATTCAGGTTTCCTTTTGCCAAACACATTAGATTTCTACCTATGGTGCTTGATTAAAAATTGTAACTCTTACAGTTTAGTTGGCTAATACTTGAGAAAAAAAGAAGTTTGAGGTTTTCACTGAATATAATCCAGAATCTATTTGTATCGAGAAAGTCCATTACTTTCGTATTTCATTGTAATATGAAAATGACTGTGGAGATGAGTTTTCAGACAGAGCTTTGAAGAGCTGACCCATCTATATTTACTACTTGTCTTATAAATAGAGTGTAAATTCAATTTTAAAATATTCTGTAGCATACCTCGAAATACTGGAGTATTTTATGCTCAGTACAAACACAGACAACCTTTGGTTAGCCTTACTTATCTAGGAGTCTGAAATCAGAAACATAAGCCCATGTTTTGGCCAGGAAAAGGCCCTTTTTCGAGAAGCAGCTTCTATATCTTTTTGTCTAGATAGATTGTAGTTGTGTTCCTCCTTTATTATGATTAACCTTTATTATTATTAACCTTTTCTTGCATGAGAAACTTATTCACAATTGCAATTTCTTTCATTTTAATTTTTGGGGGGACATCTGATATGCTAGGTACTCTGAAACTGCAGAGTAATTCTACCAAGCCCTAAATGAAACTTAAGTGATATTTCTTCCTAACTCTTTATCCTGCAGTTTTCCATTGCCTTTCTTACTCTCCTACTATCTTATTGATCAGTGGTAAGAAAATATGATACTGACTTTATCTTTATGGGCTTGTATATTGGACTTTTTCTCTAGCAACATGAGGAGATATTCTGAAAGCATACACATGACTACAAAGGCTTAAAAAAAATTAGAAAATTAGGTTCTTCATAAGCAGCCACCAACATAACTTTTTATTATGTAATTTCTGATAGATATTGTATTTTTAGTCCTGTCTCCTGTGGCTAGTCTTACAGAGAAATTCAGTTTGCTGTATGTCTATACAAAAAAAACTTCTGGAAATACTGATCTGTTTTGGTAAAATTTGTCAGGGAGACAAGGGTAAAAAAGGTCTTAAAACATTCATAGGCAGACAGGTAGAAGAAAGACCAAAATGTGAATGCTAATGAGTTTGATCCTAAGAGGTTTATTTTTTTTAGTTCTTCATATGATTCTATGGAAATGTCAGCTTGCGTGACACAATTAAAATACTTTTAAGAGGAGAAAGAAGAGTCTCAAAATTCTGCTGAGTAACATAGCCTCGGTGGAAGTCAAGCAAGAAAACCAGACTTCTAAAACAAGATCTCATGGGCGGTGCTGTTTACAAACCTTCTTGCTCATTTCGTGCAATCAGAAGTTCTCCAGTTCTCTTTTGTTCTCATGGCATTACCTGTTTCACTTCATGACTACTAAAAGAAGCCTGAAACACCCTTATTGAGTTAAGGATTTTTTTCCCTGTGAATTCTCCTTCAGCAGCAAGGCCTGAGCTTAAAACCAACTAGTTTCTTGAGTCATCGGTGACACTTAGCAGGAACTTTGAGTAATTTTTGCACTTACGTATTGTATTATAAATATTAAACCTTATTTAACATATATTTACTGTGTATATGTTATATTAAACCTATATTATATTAAACCTTTTAACCTCCTTAAGCCCTACTGCAACAATAAAACACACCACCACCCCTAGAGTTTCTAAACCTTTGTTAAGACAAAATGTATCAAATTCTTGGCATGAAAACAAGCCAAATCCATAATGATACTTTTTCTCACTAATAACTTAGGCAGTTGTTTATGTGGATGGTTAATAGTGAACACACACTCACACACACACACACACACACACTCCCCTCCAGTTTTTAACCCTTGTGAGCAAGAGGTTTGGTCTTTCAGAAAGGTCACAATTCTAAATATCTAATGAAACAACAATCTAGTAACATTATCTAGCAGAAAACAAGGCAAAGATTGTGAAGTTCCCCTAAAACATGTCTAATGTAAAACTGTTATTTTAATTTTAAGATACAGAGTCAGGAAAACAACCCAGAAAGGAACAGACTTTTATCTCCACAAAGAGGAACCCGTGCCCTCTCCTTGTTTTTGATAGCTAATTATTTTACTATTTAGATGTTTCTGCAACAGTTTCATGTCAATTACATGTGGCACCTTTCCATTCAAACACAAGCCTTGAAGGGTTATCAGCAGGTTTCTCAATGATACCTCATAAAATGAACTACCTACAATTTGGTGCCAGAACATAAGGAGATGACCAAGCACTCTGAATTAATACTGACAGTACAAAAAAGTATAAGTAATTCTTGAGTAATTTTTGAGCTTTTTTCATAATAAATCAAACTCCTCAAATAGCAGCTTTTAACTCCATTCAACTGAGGGCACCATGAAATAGATTATTTAATTAAAAATACTAAAATAATAAAGAACTAAGAAAGCTTATACAACCTGAGAATTTATCACACAATTCTGTTCATATTAATTAAGATAAATATAAAGTAAAAAATTACATATTCTTAAACAGGCACTTAGATTAAGCAGTGGTATGAAAAAGATATATAGCAGCTTATATCTTCAGAGGACACCACAAACAAAAAATCATGTAATACCTATAATTAGTACATTTCTATGATGTAAATATTCCAAATATTTACAAAATTTTCCTAACACTGAAAATAATAGAGAGGGAATAGAAGGTTAATTAAATATAGATTTAAAAATTAAAGTAGCATATTAAAAATGCAAAAGATAGATAAAAATGCAATAAGAAAGTATGTATTATATATGTTTGTATATACATCTGTAACAATATATTTTTATTTTTATAAATTGTAGTATTTTTAATATAACACAGAATAACTAACGAGGTCACGGTTAATCTATGAAGCTTATTCTAGAAATAAGCTATTCCCATATGAACAAGATCTACACATTCACTCTGCTGTTGAATGTTGACTGCTCAGCATTGACTTTAAAGCATTGACTTTAAAGCTAGCCCAGGAGAGAGAATACTCCAGTGTTTTATATTCTTATAGTTAGGTCCTTTTTAGATAAAGAGTCTAATTGAAAGTAATAACACAGCTTACAGAAGGACACCTGTTATACTGTATCTAAACATACTGCTTTCCTGTGTAAGAGCTCCATTCACAAGATATTCAGGATGAAAGGAATGGTAAAAATAAATGTTTTCAGTCAAATTCAGTCTATACAGGGTTTTGAATATTGTCTTTAAAAAAAGGGGTATGCTAAAGAGGTAAGTATAAATCACCCCACAAATCAAAGAAAATGTTAGCATGTAAAAATGTAGAATGCTAGCATGGATTCTGCTGGAAAACTCTGAATGTGAAAAAAAAAAAAAATAAACCACATATAGAAATGGGCAGAATTCAGACAAAAAAAAAGGGGGAAAGAAAAGTATATGCTGAGTGTTAGTGAAGAAACGCAAGTTTCCACCTTGATTTATCATCTCCCAGTGCTCCCAGTGTTACAAAACTGTAGGTCAGATTCTCAGCAGCCTGTTGCCTACTGCGTTACTTAAAAATGTTATCAGATCTTTTTCTTATCATCTAGTTTTCAGAGGCAACACAGGATTTCCTTTCCAACTAAGAAGTATCTAGAAACAAACTTTAAAAAAGGTGCGGGGAGGGAGGGGAAGGTAGAAGGAGAAGCAATAGCTGAAACCCCCACAACATTAAGCCAGGAGCTGCCTGCAGACCCGTGTCGGCAGTACCAACACCAGAAGCAGCAGGGCCGTTTCTCTGAAGCTGGGCAGATAGGAGACCTGGCAGAAAGGCTTTTCAGTCCGACTCTTGCAAAATATATAAATAAACAGAAGCGTGTGAAGAGCCTTGAGCAGAAGGGGAAGAGAAGTAAAAGAGCAGGAGATAAGCCCAGCGAGACGCTAAGATACGAAGCGGTTTCACCAGAGCTTTGAGAAGACATCGGGAATGAGAAGGAACACACGGAGGCCCTGGCGCACACGCGTGATTTGATGATCGCGCAGTTGGGCGATCCCGACCCGCTCAACCTCCCGCTTCCCTCCACGTCCAAGCCGCGGGCCGGGCCCGAGGGGGGCAGCAAAGCGCGGCCGCCCTCACTCACCGGCCGCCCCCAGCAGCAGCAGCGGCGGCAGCAGCAGCAGCAGGGCGGCCGCGCGAGGCCGCGGAGGCGCCGTTAGCACCATGTCGGGGGCGGGAGGGAGGCCCCGGGCGAGCCGTTCTGTGGCGTTAGGGTCTGGTGTCGCGTTCAGTCGCGAGGAGGGCGGCCCGGCCCTGCGGAGGGCAAGGGACGGACAGGGCGAGCCGCAGCCGTGGGCTGTACGAGAGCGCTACAGGGCTGGGGCTCGCGAATGAGGAGTGGAAAGGAGCGTTGGTAGGAAATGAAAGCCCTGGGGGGTTCAGGGGAGGAGAGCCTGGTGTAGAGAGCGGGTGAGAAGCTGCTGGGGAGGAGAGGGCACAGGAGTATCCCGGCGGGACAGTTAAATAGAGAAGGGAGCCGAGGGAGGCTGCCCTCGAGCCTGCTCTCCGAGGTGGATCCGGGCGGTGCCTCCCTTGCGCTCCTGCTCAAATCTCGAGGAGCAACTGAGAGCCACGAACGGATCCAAGAGAAGTAGAAACGGCGAGCATGTGTGATGNGAGGGAGGCTGCCCTCGAGCCTGCTCTCTGAGGTGGGTCCGGGCGGCGCCTCCCTTGCTCTCCTGCTCAAATCCCGAGGAGCAACTCAGGGCCACGAACGGATCCAAGAAAAGTAGAAAAGTGTGATACTTTTGGGTAATAGCCCACCCCCTCTTNAGGTGGATCCGGGCGGTGCCTCCCTTGCGCTCCTGCTCAAATCTCGAGGAGCAACTGAGAGCCACGAACGGATCCAAGAGAAGTAGAAACGGCGAGCATGTGTGATGCTTTTGGGTAATAGCCCACCCCCTCTTAGCTTTTAGCTGTTTCCATTTCCAGAACTAAACATGATTCCTGTGTGTTTAGCAATTTTCAGGGGCTACCTCAACTATGACTTTCATAATTCTCCAGAGCTTGTGCCAACTTTTGGCATCTGTAGGGGAACTCCTTTGCCAGAGCACCTCCTCCGGCGCCCCCTCGGTCTTTGGTGTGTTTTGAACCTGGTTCCCACAGGCTTCAGGTCGCACCCTCTCACCCTTGCAGCAAGGGATGCAGTCAGCACCAGTTCCCATCTTTGTTCATCATTCTGTAGATGCCTGTAATTTCCATGAGCTGTTTCCTTGTCTGAAGAGGCCCAGTTTTATCATCTAGACTATGAGATAGCTTCATGACCCTAATTCCTGTTGTTTTTCTGTGTACCTTTTCTAATTCTGTTATATCCTTTTTGGTATACAGAAATATCCATGTAATTCAGTGCCCAAGCAAACCGGGCACAATCTGCAAATTTTGTATTAAAAAAACACTCTTTGTTTTTTATTTCTTCTCTAGTCAATACTGATGCCGAAGTGCTTTTCACTGCTACTGCAAATCTAAGGTAATGTCTTCATCATTACGTTGACTTGTCGTAGTTGTGTGCAACTGAGTCATGAGCAACTGCTCATATTCCCTTTCTGACCCATCACCCCATCTGATATGAAAAGCAGTAAGTTACAGAGCTGTGAAACGGAAGGTAAAACTGCAAATGCTGTGGAGTGAGCGGCCTGCCCGTGAGTGCTGAATGTGCATTTGTCATTGCTGCATTTACAGGTAACACTTGGAGTCCCATTACAGGCCAGCACCTGGCCTAGACGTCTGACTCCTATGTGTGTTTGTAGTTCACCCAGGGTATCATTAGAATTTTCCTATAAAACTATAAAGCAGAGGTCCTAAAGAAATCTTGTTCTGTTTTTATAGCAGATAAAACCATTCTCCAGGTACTGCTCTATCTGCTGCTCCGTGAGAGGTAGCACTTCTAACATTGATAGAAACCCTCTTATTTTGAGTGTCCTCAGATCCTCTTTTTTTGTGCCAGAAGTCCTTCCAAGATACCCTTTTGGAACCTGCTTTACAATCTGGATTACTCTGGTCAGGTGAGTTTTGTGTGCTGCAAGCAAAGCTGGGACAGAAAGAGTACTTTCAGATCAGTTTTTGCTCCATTTACTTTTTACAACAATGTGAGATTTTCTAGTTTCATTGATAGTCTGCTGGATCACTTTATGGTCCACTCATGATACCTGTGACTATATTTGGTGTAGCTATTCCTATTAAAACTGTTGGTCGTTCAGGTCAGTTGTTAAGATTTCCAAGGAGAACAGGTTTGTTATATTTGAAATTGTTCATGAAATATTTCACAGGTTTGGTTTAATTTACAAAGAAACTGCATGTTGAAAAGAGGACTGGGGGCTATGCACAGCTCCTTAGTAGGATATATATATATATATATATATATGACAGCAGTGAGATTTGACTCTAACCCTGAGAGCACCTGAAGCAGGTCCACTTGTACCTGACTCATACCAATTTATGGAATGAATTAATGATTCTTAACAACAACTGGCATTTGCATTGGCCAGATGCATCACATCTTGAAAATAGAGAGAAGGCTTTCTTAAACGCATCGGCCTGCTAACAGCAGGAGAGCTCCATAGGCAGCAGCTGGGCAGCTCCTACTTCATCATTTACACTGCTGGGAGCAGAAACGCTCAGTTGGGATGAACCCCAACGTGTTGCTGGGGTTGAGTCCCCACGGCAAACACGGAGGCAGCGCAGAGCCCTGCTCGTGCAGGTGTGCGCCGCTGAGGAGCAGCGCTCTCCGGGGTGGCGCCCGAAGACCGTTATCTACCGTTAAACAGTCCTTGCAGCCCTGCCGACCGCGGCGCAGCCCCGCCCTGCCCGGCGGCACGCGGAGCCCAGCCAATCAGGCGCGTGATCCCGCGCCGTCCGCGCCGAGGCCGCCCAATGAGCGGCCTGGTCACGCGCTGGCCGCGTGGCTGCAGCTCCCGCCCCTCCGCGGGAGACAGCGGCCCCGGCGGAGCCCGGCTCGGAGGTCCCTTTGGCGGATAGAGACGGAGCTTAGGTTGTGTTCCCTGGACAAGCACGCCGTGGTTGTCGTTAAAGGAGGCAGGAGGAGCAAAACCCACCGGGATTTAGTGAGTTGATTTGTTCACCCGTGCAAGTTGTTTGTAATAACATCCACCCATTAACTGATTTAATTGTTGCAGGAATCGGCTGATCAAACTACTCAGCAGAAATGAGCAGTTAGCGCAATTAAATGGCATACGCTGCCTGTCCCAGAAAAAGAAATAAAAAGCCAAAATAAAATGAAATAAAATTTAAAACTTGCTACAGCTTGACTTCACCCTGAATACACAGGGGCCTCTCAGCCTTGCAACGAGTGAAAAACCTATGCCATCATTTCTACAGCCTGGAAATACAGGGGACTCTCAACCTTATAAGGTACCGCAAAGGAGCGCTCTTACGGCGTGCGCCTGCAGGGGCCTCAGCCTCGCGAGGCGTCACCTTAGCCCAGAGTGCCAGGTTAAGGGGAGCAGAGGTTGTGCTCACGTTGTGGTGCAGCCGGAGGAGCGGATCAGGTGTCATTCTGGATCCCTGCTCAACTCGTCAGTGCTAGACTCTCTTTTATACTCTTCGAGAAGGAGTATGTGACCATGTTATGGTTATTCTTATGAAGCACTTTTTCCAAAATCTTCAGGCACAATCTGTGAGAGCAACTGTTTTTTTGCACTGTCAGCATGATGGGTCCCAGTCTCCTATCAGCATTCAGCAACGTGTCTGGTTTGGTGCTGTTGCAGCCTTTGGCGAAGGGAGGCTCCCCCTGCCTCCATGGGATTTCCCACTTCCCTACCTTCCTGCTGGGGACAGTGCCCAGCGTTTCCCTTATCATGTGTCTGCCACATCTCAGAGTGCAATTCAGCATTGTCGTTGTTAACTCTCTACTCGCCCATCAGACACACACCTCTAGGAAGATATTGGATGGACTAGGGTTTTCCTGTTCAGCCAGGTAAAGAGAAGCATGAAATGGGTTTGTTTTGCTGGGAGAAATGGGAAGATAGGGTTGGAGGGGGCTTCTGTTTTCTGATCTGAATGGCACATACTCATTTTGATAGAAAATTGATACCACTACTGGTTAATGCCCCTTTCGTCATAGTATTTTCTTTGTACAAAGGAATCATGGAGTAATTAAACAAGCATGCACTTAGAGCTGCTCTAATATATCATCAAGCAAATGGAAAATCCTTTCTTCTTCCACTCAGGTTTCAGTCTGTTCGATATTACCTAAAAGCAGTAGAAGTTTGTTAATGATTCATAACATCCAAGTTTCCCTGGCAGTGGCTTTTATTTAATCAGATTCACTACTTTCAAAGAGATGACTACATGCTAAACTATTAGTGTGTAGACTTCCTCTAAACTGCTATCTGACTAAATCAGCAATATTTTCTAGTTTGGAAATTTCAGTGACTAATGTTAAAATATTAAAACGAAAGCCCAGCTTTCGCCTTCCTCTTTGTACCCAGACTTGAATTGCTTCCCACTCCCTGATAAGTCATTGCATTTACATTATACTGATCCTTTCCACTGATACTTTTATGTCTGAGAAGTAATTTTGATTTCCTTGTTTTACAATCAGCAAAAATGCCAGTTCTTTCCTGTGTTAACACTGGATTTGTCAGTTTGGAGAAACTCTCTTTTCCAAGTCGTAGTTGTACTTTGTCTTCTGAAAATCGTACAGAAGCGGCTGTAGCTAGACAGTGGCACGGGATATTCCCGAGTGGTGCTGTTCCTCCCAGGGATGGCACAACCCTGTATTTCAGGATCAACAGAGCATTTTTGGAGAGTGGGCGTATAGACGGACCCAGGGTTTGTTCACTCCCACAACCAAAAGAAAGAGCCCCCTACTCCTCTGGAAGGGGCTCTGGGGGGTGCCGCTGCCAGCTCTCATGCCAGGCAGGGTGGGCAGAGATTTCCTCTTTCACCTTCTCTGAACTTGTCTTCCTGTTCCGCTGCCTGGCTTATACCAGCCAAGAGGAGTGTCAGGCTGTTGCGCAAGTGAATTTGAGCTTGCGCCCTGCGGTTTGCCCTGCAGGTGATGATCAGTTACCTCCACACCTCTCCTGAATAACCAGATCTGATGGTAGATAATGGCATAAGCTTGGCCTGGGCTGCCAGCAAGGAACCTCAGAAACAAGTTGTTGGCGAAGAGATGCTGTCTTCTCCACCTGCTCCTGTTGCTATTTGTTTTAAAGAATAAAAAAATATATTTCATTGCGCTTTTCATCATGCATCTCGCCCTCTAGAGGTAAAACATGGGTGCATAAAAGTTGCTTTCCCCAACCCCTGCCCCTTGTGTTGGGGGAACAGGCAGCAGCTGCCTGTAGTGTGAATGTCTAGAGGTGACTTAACTGAGGAGGAGGGACCTTCAGTCCCTACGTCCTTCCCTTGGATAAAGTGATACACAGCATGGGCATATGCAAGGTAAGGGATGAGCCAGATGGCCTGGTACAAAATCATGTAGCATCTGGAATTTTCGAATGGCATTTTTTTTTTTTAAATGAAATATTTAACTTGGATGTCTTTTTTTGTGATACTTAAGGAAAAGAAGGAAGTAGGAGGCAAATAACCGAGTTGTTATTTGGAGAAAGGCAGCACTTCTTAGGTTGAAAAAAATCAAGGCTGAATATGAATAGCTTAATATGTCAGCTTACTTTGAGGCATTAAGTACAATGTGACACGAGCGGTGGCAAAACCTGCAATGTATTTGCACAGATAAAATAAGGTGTGCACAGATCAAACTTTTACTACAGAAAATAAATCATCAGGGCAGTTCCTGTCTAACCTGAAAAATTGTATGCTGCATTCCCATGCTTTCATACATTCATATGATTATTCATATATTCATATATTCAGATTTTATTTTACCAAAATGATTTGTGTGAAGGCACAACATGTACTTCCACTTTAAAAGTATCACTTGTCTGTTTTACCTTTGCATACAATTAACTCAGTGAAACTTTTAAAAGCATGTAACTATATTAATGAGCCTTGTGGGTTGTGCCTGCTGTGGCAGCATGATTATTTGTCAACAGGATTTTTTTTTTTCTCTCTCTCACAGCGCACTCTATCAGGAAATATTCACGATTACCAAACCATATCGGTATGTGAAACATATGGTGTTTTGGAGCTGCTTGGTTACTGTGGTGGATAAATAGCTCCTGACCCCAAACGGGATCTTTTAAAGAAAAAAAGAGAAGTGTCCCTCTGCCTTATAAGGCATGGGCAGGCTCGCTGGGCTCCTAGAAAGGGGCGGTTACAGCTTCCTTCTGCCGAGCTCGGTGCAGCGGCAGAGGGCTGAAGTTGCGCTGAAATTCCCGCAGCTCATCCCCAGCGCTCGTCAGAGGAGGTCGGGACAGGCGGCATCAGGTGGCAATCAAAAACTTGGCCATGGGGAAATCAGGTGAGCAAGCGCTTTGATGCAGCTGGCTGCGTGTTCTTCCGATGCCATTGCCTGGGTTTTGTGCTCCAAAAGCATTGCTGCAACGTTAGTGGCTTTGCTCGAAGAAAGCCGCTTTCATTAGTGCGTGGTCTGAGCTGGGAGGAGCTTTCTATATGACACAATGAAAGGCAATTGTTAGATAAAAAGAGGGAAAAAATCCCCCCAAAACCACAGAATGTAGAAGAAAAGTAGTTGTATTTTATATACAGTTTATATTTTGGACCTGATAAAAGCACTACTTTGCTGTATGAAGTCTAGCATTCAGAGAAAGAAAAATTGTAAGCACTGCAGCTTTAAAAACATCACTAGCTGTCTATCAAAGCTTCCTAAGTTGTAGAGGGCAATAAAATGCTCCTTCAAAACGTAGAGATTAGCATTTTTATTGATTTTCTGTTTGGAAGGACTTAGATTTAACTGGTTACATTTTAACTGAGTACAGTCTTTGACTTTGCTGAGCTCATGGGTTGCTGCAGAGCTGTGAGGGTTATTGTGAAGGCAGAGGATTCCCTCATCTCTGCTGAGCGTGGATTGCAGCCTGGCTCATTCCCCAGCTGTCACTCTTTGTCCCTGTACTGAGATCTCACGTGCTACAAGTGTGATAAATGGAGGAAAGCTCATCTAAAATCCCTTAGAAGTCAGAGGCCGGAAGAAGGGAGCTCATTGCTGTGGCTCTGTTTGCCTCGGCCTTGTTCGACTCGCGATCTGTCTGTGAGTCGGATGGCCTCCACACAGGATCAGAGAAAAGCAGGGATGTCGTCTGAAAACCTGTGCTCATCTACTGCATCTGTGGTGGGACTGGCTTGCAGCTTTTTTGTTCCTGTGGTTGGTATTTACATAGCAATTCGGAGCCTACTGGCATACTTATACATAAGCAGTATGTATAGGACATGTTCTGTAGAATCTAGGACTTGTTTCCACTTTAAAAAATGCAAGTATCTTCCAGCGAAAACTAATGAAAATTTTAAGGAACTCTTTAAGAGGCCTCAGAGTGAGCTGGTTGTTGGTTTGTTTGCCTTTTTTTTTTTTTTTTNGATTTTTTTGTTTTTTCTTTTTTTTTTTTTTTTTTTTTTTTTTTTTTTTTTTTTTTTTTTTTTTTTTCTTCTTTAAATGGAAGTAACAGCATCCTAGACATGTTCTGAGCCTTTCTGACAATGTCATTACTAAAGGGTTTCTCTTAGCAAAGCTTGTGCTGGAACAGTATACAGCACTAGTGTGGTACCCAAACCAGGCTAAGCACCACATAGCACCAGTCCAGGTCTTCTGCCTTGAAAACTGCAGATGATTTCAAATGTTTTAGGCTTCAATACATAACCTTACAGTAATTAAAATATCTGTAGTCACTCAAAAGTGTCAAGTTCAATATTTCCATGATGGTAAAGGAATCCTTATTGGTATCCTTATTTATTAGATATATCTAACAGCTGGGTGCTGCATTACCAGAGTTAATTGGTCAGAAGTGGAAAGGTTATATTGTGCCCTGCCTGATCCCCAATTGAATAAAATCTCCTCTTGCGTTAATGTGTGCACAGTCACGGTTCACAAGTTTCTCATACAGTCATAAGGCAGTGAGTGCTTCACTGAACTGTTATATCCCACCCCCCACATTCATTGCTGAACATCAGCTGTTTGCTCCAAAATTAAAAGCAACAACACTTGAAATTCCTTTTGCTAGGCCTTGGCTATTTTTTGCTTATCTGAGTTACTGTACAAGTAGAGATTGAGATCTAAGTCTATGCTAAATTTTCTCTTTGTTACATGTATCTTGCTTTTTATATCAGTAGTTAACTGGGTTCAGGTGACTGTCTCTTAACATTATGTGCTGGTTGAGTCTTTCTGGGGTGAATCATAAAACTGAAATCCTGCCTTGACAAATGCTTTTTGACTCAATTCCATCTGCCATTTCCACTGCATTGAAACCTTTAAATTCCTCTCCTAGGTCATTCCATGTTGTTTGCTTTCCAAGGGACTGCTCTCGCCCATTCAGTGAGCACAACTTCCTTTATGTGCTGGGTAAAATTGCTCATGTTTCTGCTAAAGAACACAGAATGGGTGCAACTGTAGGGAAACATAGCCATGTGGGACCTGATGTCTCCGTGACCTCCAAACAGCAGGCTCACCGTCTTCTCTCTGCCGTCAATAAAAAGGTAGATTACCTGAAGCTGTGAATTTAAGGGCACCTTATAAATATCTTCAGAAAAGTTTAACTTAGTATCTTCAGTCAATCTGTCTTGAGGTAGAAGTATCCCCAGACAGGCAGATTGGTTGTTTTAAATCTCAGAGGCATTTGAATGCAATTGGATAAAAGCTCCCTAATAGTGTGTTGTTAACAGATGTTGGATTATATCTGAAGCAATGTTCTCTTCTCCGCTAGAGGTAGAGACTCAACATTGTTTTTTCTTCACTTAATAAAATTGAATGTTTGACGAAATGGATACTTCTGACTCAGCTCTCTTGTGGAAGCTGCAGGCTGCTAAAACCAAATTAATAGTGAAACCACCTCCCCAGGGTTCAAAAAGCACCTCCTGGGAGGATAGCTCTGAGAGATGGGCTTCCCTTCCCGATGTAGGTTCCCACCAGGCTTGTCTTTGGGGGGTGGCGTTTGGATTAGCAGCTAGCGCAGACCCCGAAGCGGAGGAGACGCCCGAGCGTCTCATTTCTGGCAGGAAATGAGCGGCGGGTGGGCCGGGCACTGCGGCAGGGCAGCGGCCTGTCTGTGCCGAGGGGCCGCCACGAAGGCAGCTGTGCGGGGTGTGCGAGGCAGCAGCTGTGGCCTGTTGTGTTCCGGTGCTCCCGCACAAGGCTGCGATTGCAGCTGTGCCGAGGGGGCTGGAAAAGTGGCCAAAAAAGGCTGCAGAAAGTCGCCCTTCCTTTCCCAGCTCTGCGCTGCGGGAAGAGACCCCTCCTCCCCTCCCTCACTGAGAGGGAACCAAGCGGGGGTGATGGCAAGGGAGCTGCTCTGTGACTTTGGACTATTGGTATGCCAGATATGTATGCTGAACACATATGTATGCTATAGAGCATGGTAAAGCACGCTGTCCAAGAAAGGCAAGAAAGGGATCGGTAAATATTGGGTGTCCTCTGTCCTCTTTGTATGCTTTTTCTCTCTCTCTCTCTTTTTTTTTTTTTTTTGGTCTGTGCGTGGGTGGGACTCCAGAGGAAGAGCTGGGAGTTACCCTCTGTGTTGCCAGTTGAGTCAATACTAAAATAAAGAAGGGCCAAGAAAAGCTCTCATGAAAAAGAGGAGTCAGGAGCCAAAGTCGCAGCAGTTTTCCTTGCTGCTTGCTAATGTCCCTTGGAAGAATTTTTAATTTTAACAATGCATCTTGGAGCACAGTAAAAAGGACTGGAGCATTTTCTGTGCTGAACTCCATCTTCGCTGGATGCATGTGAACTTGCTCTTTTGAATCTCACTGTGAGGCAGCTGCAGCATCTTTTAACAAAGTACAGAGCTACCAGAAACAAGGCCTGTTCATTTTCTGAAAATGCATTACGCTCCAGCTGCTCAAATCACAACACATTTTGTGTTGGCTGTTTTTACTGGTCCTGCAGGGAAGGAGGAAATGAATAACTAGTAGCAACACAACATACATGTGTGGTAACATTAGGACATTTGTCGAACATATCATTAATGCCACTTACTGGCTGTGTCTCACTACAACGAAAATGAATTTGAGGTGTAACATGAAAAATAACTTTCAAAAATCAACTGAATCAATTCAATTAAAAAAAAAAAAAAAACACACCTTCCCAGTTTTTGTGTGTGGAAGTTGCTAAATATGTGCTTCAAGGATTGTAAATACAGAAAATCTGCCAGGAGGGCATCAGAGTTTGGCAAGCAATATTCTGCACCTCGTCTTCACTTGTGTGCTGCATAACCACAGGTTTGGCAGGGGAGCGAAGGGGGATAGAGACACAGACCTGTTGCACAGCTGGCCTCCTTCGCAACTGCGGTGACTCCCCCATCATGTTGGACTAGTAATATTAACTCCTCATGCTCAAGGCTTGCAAACCAAACATCATGAGTCTCACAAAAAAGACTCTAATAGTTTACAGTTGCCAAGATATCTCTCTTCTGAATCCTCCAAGAAATCTTTTTTTAATCTAGTCAAGAATGGGAAAAATACTACAGAAAATCACTGAAAACATTCAAGCCAGAGTCTTAGCTTTTTTTCAATACAGCTGGTAGTTTCTGTCCTGTTTGGATTTTTAATTTTTTTTCTTCTATCTGCAGGAAAAAATAAATATGGGAAAGTGAACTTTCTAATTGTAATTCCTGAGTCATTTGCATATCTTTACAAACCAGAAGGACAGTTTAGATAGCTGTTTTGGTAAAGGGCACTCTGTTCTGCAAGAGATTAGCTGGAACATATCTATATTATGTTTTTACAGGCACATGTAAGCAAATTCTGGCCAATCTTCGAAGGTCTGAATAGGAGCTATATCTGAATTGGGCTGTGTGGCCCTGCTGAGGTGGATGAGGTATGGCCAAGCATGTGGCTAATACCTCTGGTTCAGACTTGGCCCTTGTGCAAGTATGTGTGACCCTTTAAGAGACTATAAAAATACTCTGGGTGTTTTGAAGGAAGACAGTATGAACCTATCTAAGGTTACCATAAATAAGATTTAATGTTGACTGAAGTTACTAGACTGAATCTCAGTTTTGCATAGAAATCATGCTTGCACTTAGCTGATATATTATGAAACAGTGAGGTAGCTGTGTCCTGCTAAAGCCTTGCCATAGCATCATTACAGTGGCAGAGTTTGGAAGCCAGCTTCTAATTTAGGCTGTGAGCACTTTTTCTGTTTGTTTCCCTATCACTAAGCTGAAATGGGTTATGTCTGTTTGTGAAGTGCCTGTATCCTATCATAAGTACAAATACAGGGATTAAGGGATTCATATGGTAGTAGTACCCAGAGGTGTTGAGAAAACACTCATGAAAATTTGTGATAGGCGGATATTAAGAAATTATTGAATATATTTTTCATTTACATCCTCTGAGCTTGCCACTTTAAAGTTAACTGTTTGGTGGGTTTCTTCCTGTCACTCTCTGCCTTGTCTGGACTCTTGGAGAGGTGACTTTATGAGGCTTTTATTAGCGATCAGAAGAGATGTGAACTGCAAATACTGTATTTCCATGTCCTAGGAAGGTGAATAGAATCCACCATGCTCTACTGGCCTGGATTCCCTTGGCACAAAAGCAAGGTGGAAGGGTATTGGAGTTAATGAGATTAAAGCTAGTTCAGATTTGGCTACCCTTAGCACTAGTGGAACATAAATGGTAGAGGTAGAAGATGGCAGGACATGTGCTAGAAGTGCCAGGCTCTTCAGTTTGCTGAGACTTCAGCTGGCACGTCAGCCATGGTGCTATGTAAAATAAAATTCTTATTGGGTACCAAGAAGGTTCTCTATTACTGGCCTTAGAAACACTGCGATCACATCTCTAAGAGTGCTAGAATACATATAATCCAAAATGTCACTAAGTCACCAGCAAAAATCACTCAGTTTAGCAGATCCAAATGTATCTGGTGCCTTACAAAACCTTGTGGAGGAGCATAGCTTCATGCTGCAGACGTGCCCTCACGCCCTAAGGTAGAATCACAAGCTAGTGGCAGAAGCACTAATTTGGTAGTAAGGAGGCCTGGGTTGGGTGTTGCTCCCTTGTGAATATAATTGCACCTTATTTGTTTGTAAATTAGTGTAATTAGAAACTTTCCACAGATGTGACATTGGGAAAGGAGGAGGAGAAGAAAAGATTGCTTCATGTTCTCCTACAGAATGTGGTCATTTCTGACCTATGTGTGTCACATGGGACTTACTATTTGGAAACGTGTGCTCTATGAATTGTATGCTTTTGGCAGTTCAGTTTAAGAGTTGAAGGCCTTAGTAATGAGAGGGACTATTTAGTCTTTTCAGTAAGTCAGTTACTAACCCTTCAACTGTCCAGCGTTTTCCAGTCCTTAGTGGACTTAGTTAAAGCTTAGTTAAAGCCTAATGCTTAGTTAATGCTGTGATGCATTGCTGAATGCTTTATTCCTTGCATGAGACTGTCCCTGCATGTGTGGCTTGATTATAATTATTTAGCTGTCCTCTAAGGTAGAATAGCGTAAAAAAATAATACTTTTCCTCATCTCTCACATGCAAAGCCATCACTAACTCCTCTAGATATAAGGCTGCGAGTGACTACTAACCATTTACAAACACCTCTCCTGCTCCCACCTGTGGGCAGATTCATATTCATTGGTCAGATTGTTTGGAGTGGAGAGGGGTTAGAAGCACTGGACCCACTGGACTGCTTTCTTTCTCTCTTTTTTTTTTTTTTTTTTTTTTTTTTCTTCTTCCTCTTTTTTTCCCCCTCTCCTTCCAAAGGAAAGTGAACTTGGTTTTGTCAGTGCTCAAGACTGTGCTAATGAGACTTGATTTTTCTTTCTTCCATTTTTTTTCTATTCTTGTATCACAAAAGGCTCCACTTCCTCTCAGAGCAGTGCAGTTTCCAGTTCACCAGGTGTTCCTTTTTAATCAGGGACCCAATTGCCTACAGTCAATAAAAGGCTTTAAGTGAGGAAGTAATAAACACTTTCTCTTATAACAAGAATAGAATTTGCAATCAAATAGTGACATGCCTAGTGGCACTGTTATTACACCAACTGTCTTGTATTCTCATAAATATGCCTCAAATTGGGTATGAGGCAGAACTATGTATTATGCTATGTGGTGATATGATGATATGAAGTTATTAAGCTGCCTGTCTGGTGGAGAGGAAATCTCGACAATTGAATGAATATGAATTTTGTCCAACAGGTTCAATTAACTCAAACCTCTTACTATTGCAATGAAGCAAGTAGATAAACAAGCGTGTATGAGAAGGCAAGACAAAAATGAATGAGGCAGAACATCAGAGAGCACTTTTCAAAGCTGGATTAAATCCATGTGGGATTCTGCATGAGGTTCCCTTTTGTTGGCTGCATTATATGTTAACTATCTGTTGAAGACTAAATAGGAAAATTTATTGTGTATGGAAAGTACAAAGTTGCTTGTGAAGATTAATCCATAAGTCGTAGGACAGAGACCACTGAGAAGGCAATAACAATACTTCTAGAAATTGCTATTGTGTTCCCTTTTGAATAATTGGGGTAGATACTTAGCTACAAAAAGTGAGGTATTTCTACTAGTCCGAAGTATGCCTGGCCTGATTTTGTGTCTCCCAACTGAAGAACTTGGAGCTACCTGAATTTCTACTGTGTAGGCCTTGAGAGAAGAGGTTTCCTGTTTTTGCAGAATATGTCACTGTTACCTTTCCCCACATGCTACCTTTCAGCTCTGAAAGATCACTGCTGTAGGATCAGCTGATGGCTGCAAATATGATGCAAAGCACCTAGAGCTATGGACGGTGTGTTCAGAGAATTCACTTCAGTCAAGCTGAGAGGAGAAAAGAGCAGAGAAGATGGGGCTCAGAGAAAAAGGGAATAGCAGCGTTTTACATGAAAAACGTTGAATAGATTGATCTAGTTTTGAGATAAGTGACAGAATGGAGAAACAGAATACATTGGATAATGAATCTCATGAGGGAAGGTCTGCATAGTTGCCTCTGATCACTTTTGCATGGTCACTGATAATTGATCAATAGAACCAACAAAAGGCAGAAAACATAACCGCAAGGTGTGCTCTATACCACATCATAGCCGGGAAATTCAGTCATGTACTGTCCATCTTAGTCAACAGTTCCGCAGAATGAAAACAGGTAAATGTGAACAATGAGAATAATAATGAGAAACAAGCAACTGTATTAAATAAATAACTTTTTTTAAAATAAAAATTTTAAAAAGATATATAATGATTCATGATCTGAAATAGCTTCTGACATTAGGAAATACTGTTTTTTAACAGCTTATGCAGTTTACTTGAAGTAAAATAAATAAATAAATAAAACTCCAAAGATGTTTGGGAAGTTGTTCACATCAGGGTGGGAGCTTGAAAAGTCTCATTAGCTCTCATTTTTATTGCCTAGCTTCTCAGTATATGGAAGATGGATAAAATGGAAAAACTTAACGTATCTTCACAAACAAAACTGGAACATACTTGGCAGTTTGGAGTCCCTCCCCACACATCAGAGTGCACAAGCAGAGAGTGAAAGAAGAGGTTAGCGCATGAGCTTGAGTCATGGTAGATAAGTGTTTCTGTAGCAACCACATTTGAGGAATGGAAAAAGGAGAATGGAGAGTCTCAAGGCACAGCAAAGCTGTCAGCCATGGCTTGAAGAAACTGTCAAGTCCATGACTTTTTGGTCTTGGTAAGTCACAGTCTAAATACAGAGCTGGATTGTTCAATATTTCAGTTAATGGATGGACTGACAACTGACAAAATTTGCATTTCAGTAGACTTTTAGTAGCTTTTTTTTTTCCAGAGTTGGATTTTTATTACTGTAATTCGAAAGAAATCATTTGAATAAAAACTTTCACCCTTGCAAGTCAGATTGTTTATCTACTATTTCATGCTGAGCACATCAAATATTAGACCTAGGTTATGTCAGCCACAAACTCTAAGTTGATCTTTTGCAGAAAAATAAAGCTTGTAGCATGTGAAGCAGTTTCTAATGTCTTGCATTTCAGCTTGATTTGTAGGATGTCTTAAATTATCCCTGTTCTAAATGTAAAACTTCAGCATAATGAAGTTGAGCTACCAATCATGCTTTTCTCAGTAGCCTGTGACAAGAGCCTTGAAAGTAGGTGATGTTCACCTGTGATGCAGGAGATGAGAGGTTTAAGACTTCTGGCCTAAAGGAATCTGTGGGCTAGGAGCAATCATAGTAAGAATGATGTGACAGACTTTTTAGCAAAGGGTGTATAGATTTTTAAGAAGCAAAGTGGAGGTCTGATGTGCAGTTTATGTGCCTGCTATGACTCACTAAAATTGAAGGGAAAGGTGGGATGTGGGAAGGCAAACATGGGAAGAGAGAGCTGGTGGGCAGATCTCTTATCACTCAGAGTAATTCTTTCTGCTTAATTCCTAGGCACCTTGTGCCAACAATTTATATCTAAGGATCTAGCCTGAAAGCATGTTGATTGAGAATGTCAGAGCTATGTCTGCCCTAATACTTTTGTCCAGAGAAGATCAACCCATATTCAAACTGCATCCAAAAGTTATGAAGCATAAACAATAATAACTTCCTATGTGCATTTGGATGTTGAACTTACCCTAGGCTGACGTATTACCTGAAAGCTATAGGGAAATTAGAGGGAACTCTGAGAACAGCTTAAAGCATGACTATGGGTTGGGTAATTACTTTTGGAAAAAGTTACAATAACAGTTTTTGCAAATGGACAGCTACGTTGTGGGAAAGCACATCATTAAAAACAGCAGAATAGTATACACCCTATAAATTATTGATTATAGTTGTTAGAATCAATAGTATTGAAAAGAATTTGGAAAAAGTAAGGAAAGTAAGAATTTGGAAAAGTAAGGAAAACTGTCTAGACGTGAGGTCTATCAGGGCCGTGAAAGTATTTTACAAGCAAAGTAATGGGAATCCTGGTAATTAGGATATTTGAAAATAGAGACGGTAATTCATTATTAAATGTAGAAATCTGACCACTGTAAATGCAGAGTTGATATCTGAATATATCTTAGCCTGTTCAGAAGTTACAGCAGTACAGAAAAACTGAAAGGTATCTTTTTGTTTTAAAGCTGTACCCATGCGTCTCTCTCCCCAGACCCCCTTTCAGATTACAAGTATCTCTTAAAGCAGAAAACTCCATGGGGCATCTTCAGGGAAGAAGTTTTTTTTTCTGTGAAGTTTGGGAAAGTTCTGCAAAGGTGTGATGGGTGGTAACATGAAGTTGCTGTCAAAATGGATTAGTTCTGATTTGTCCCATTGACTTGTCACTACTCCTCTGCCTTGGGCTACTGAAATTGCCAGCTTTGCCTCGGCACAAATGCGAGCCCTTTAAAAGCTTTTTGCAGTAAATTCAGAGTCTATATGTTTACCAAATACACAACTAGCACAGAAAAACATATCCTGCCCAGCAGTTATTTCCTCAGTTGCCACTTGCTGCTTGTGACAGGTATGTCTTGAAAAGAGGTGTATGCTGTATTTTGGGCTCTCTAAGAATCTGTACTGCATAGGTAGCAAGAATAGTGCAGGTTTCAAAGTGTTTGGATACTTCTACACATTTTAGAATCTCAATTTGCCTAAGATTGGTGTCTTGATGAGTATAAAAAATTCTTGTACAAAATGAAAATGACTTGCCTTTCTTCTAGTGCACCTTCTCAAAGAACCTAGTTTTAATTTGTTCTGAAGCTTCTTGGCAATGATCATGTAGTGCAAATTAATCTTAAAATGAAAATCAGTTATCAGTTTTATCTTAATCAGTTATACTAATCCTTGCTTCCTTGTGGAAGAGAATAAGGTTTACTTTTTTCTTCAACCTTTAATGGATCTATACTACCTCATTTGAGGTGTCACTTAAAATTCTTGCATGGAAGGTATTTAATGGCTCATTTCCTTCTGCTCAAGAAAGTAATCAAAGTGGTGTACTTCTGTTTTTCCACTAAACAGTCCAACCTGCACCATCTTCACAGCGTATGCTTTTTCTCTTTTCAGTGATGTCTTTATTTGACTTTATTTTTTTAATATGATTTCAGCTTCCAAACAATTTGCTGACGAAGTCTTGAAAGCGCACAATGACTACCGGAAGAAACATGGAGTCCCCCCATTAAAACTCTGCAAGAAGTTGAACAGAGGAGCTCAACAGTGAGTTCAGTCCTTTCTTTTCTCTAATGAGATTTCTGTCACTTTTATGGCCTGACTGTACATACTGGAGATCTACTTGTATTTTTGACATGCTAATATTCAATGAAGACTTTCTGCATGGAAAGTGAGAGACTTTATTCTCTCTCCCTCCTCACCCATCTCCTCTTCTATCACATAATACCAGTTGTTCATGCATAAACTTGTCATCTCGATCTTCTTGCAACTTCTTCCAGATGTGGGCTAGATCTGTCTACATTGATATGCTTCCTCCTTTGCTGAGGACATTTTCATAAAATATGCTTTACCACTACCTGTGTCAGGTGGTGTATTGTCACCTGCAAAAGAACAGCCTTTGCAACTGAAATAGTAGGAAAAGCAGCTTTTTCTCAGCATGGGAAGTGATGACTGATCTAAGCTCAATAGAAGCAGGGGAAGTAACTTGAGGAAATCAAATTGTCTGTCTTCCTGCATTCAGTGCAGAATCAGTACACTTTTGTCCCTCTTCATATACTAGAACAGTCTTGCCTCTTTTCCAGTGCTAAAGTCTCACAACTTCTGATCTGTTTAATCTATTGTGGAGCTATCCTTAGCTGGTTCTTATTACTGTCTGATTTATGTTTTCCTTACTGAAATTTGAGCCCATTATTGCTTGCCCTCTTTGCTGTGGCCAACAAGGAGATGAATTACTTTCCCTTTATAGCAATGTTTTCAAAGATATATTTGAAAATCTATAATGATATTCTGTTGTTCAGGCTGTGTTCTGTTGTGAGAAGAAGAGCTCATAAAAAAAGGAAATGTGATGGAGAAGATGCTCATTAAATTATTCAGAAATCAAATGTCTTCCCACCTCATTATAGCTAGTTATTGGCCAGCCTCACCCCTGCAGATACAAGAACTTACTTCCTTTCTTTCTACTATTAGGCTTTCTACTACAAGCATACAGATTTCTGTAAGCCAGTAAGGCTGTACCGGCTGCAGAGCTTGATCTACTGTCTCAGCATGGTGCTCTCTCTGCTGCGTGGATGCATCTGCTCCTTAGATCAGAAATCTCTAACAATACCGTCCTATCCAACACACAGTACATGGTGTGTAGACTTGCCCCTGGTAGCAGGCAGACTCTTCCTCTGCCCTTCCCCTGCACCCCCACACATGCACATTCTTTTGAGACACAGGATAACTGGATACAGTATTCTGGGAGATGGAATGACAATGACTCATCTGCATGCCTTTGTAATCTGGGTTTTTCTTTCTTATTTTTCAAGGGTTTGTTTTGTTTCTATTTTTCTTTCACTTGCTGCCTTACAGCAAGAAAGAGATTTCATTGCCTTGTCAATGGCACTTGTGTCTTCAAAGTGGTTACAGTTGGTTTAAACAAAACAGTTTGTATGAATTTTTCAGATTAGCTTATCAAATGTACATTGCTCCACACTTATCTCTAAATTTGCTGTTGCCCTTGCTGGGTATTTTTAGGTCCTTCTGGAATTCCTCACAGTCTTTTCTAGTCCCAGCTGAGCCTCCTCACTGTGAAGCATGACAGCAGGAAACCTGTATTTAGCTGCTAAGTTAGTGACTTAACTGCTAAGAGACTTGTTCAGAGACTGGTGGAACTGACAGATAATAGGAGTCAGAAATGACCGAATAGAAGACATCAAATATAAGAAATGATATATTTCAAGACAGATTTTTCACAATCTAAATTTACGAAAGAGCTTCACCTTTTATTTAGGTGTATCTGGTATCCTTAATGCAAATGTTCAGTGCTCCATGACTTAAAAAGTAAGGGTAGCAGTCATCTGAAACTTCTAGTTCTTGCTGTGCTTCTCTATCCATGTTGAAAATGGTCTGTTTCCTACTGCTTTCTGTCTCAAGAACTGAGACAGATTATATGATTTGACTATTGGATCCCTACTTTCGGGTGAGGTGAGTCACCTTCCATAGATACTTGTTTATCTCCAGAGGTTACAACCTCAGATTCAGACATCAAACTTTCGGATGCCTGACCTAGAGCAAATTAATCATATCCTTTGCCTCAAATTCTTGGCAACTGTGTCCACAAGCTATATTTACTTTATTCCAGGCTTGTCTTTTGCTTTGAATGTGTGAATTTCTGCAGAGAAACATTTCAGAATCGCAGCATTATAGGACATGAGGAGATTATCTAGTTCAGGATCTAGCAGACTGACAACTGAGAGGTTTTCATTATTTCTAAACAAAACCATTTTGCTGCAGGCTCAGCAAAATCCTCTTCCTTTTTTAGTGAGGGGACAGGAACAGGGCAAAAGGAAATTGGAACCTAATAGCTAAAGTACTGACTCGGGCCATAGTGTCCAGCTAGACCAATATTCTCTCTTTGGTAGATGCCAGGAGGGAAGGTAAGAAGTAACAGGACACAGCAAATGTACTGTTCCTTCCCCCATTATCTCCTCCTGGAAATTGCTGCTTCTGGATTTCCTAAGCATACACCTTTATGACTTTTACCCCCTATAAATTTATCTTTTTTTTTTTTTTTTCCAAACCATATATGTTTTGGTCTCTGCATCATTCTGTGGTGACGAGTTCCAATAAGTGGTTAGTGTGTGAAAAAGGGCACTACCATAGTTGATTTTAAATCTACTATGTGATGGTAGTGTGTGTTGTGACCTACATCTTTTGCTGTGGGAAACAGCAAATGGTCATTCCACTTTCACTGTTTTTGTGCTGAAGCCTTTCCAGTTTTGAATGAAAGAATAATTACCTTTTACACGGGATGTTTTTGTTAATCCTGTTGTGCAAGGTATTGTTTGTTTTACTACATTCTTGCCCATGTTACCTTGTATAAAAACAGTCCTGTGTATCCTTTTGTAAGTATACACAATTATTACCTGAGATTTTCCATGTGATCCCCTTCTCTTCAATACTACTGTCCTTCTCTCAGTACTGCTGCTTGGCATATTCTTCCTAGTTTTATTTTTGGTGGGTTTGGGGGTTGATGTTTTTTTTCCTATTAATTTTTAAATGTAAGCTTTTTTTTTTATACACTTGCTTTGATTGAATCCCTGCATCGGTCTATTTATCAGGAAGTTTATGCCTTACAGTGCCTGCAGCAAGTCTGTGCTTATCAGCTAAAGCTGTTTTAAGTGCACCTTTTATTCTGCTGGATATGTCACTGCAGAGGTCCCAGGATAGGCTACTGGAAATACATCCTGGAAGTGCCTTTCTGTTTTGACAGCAAATCATTGACCTAATCTGGTTGGAGGGAGTTGGTTTCTGCTCTTTCCCCAATTTAGGAAACCTTCACCTGTATTCTCATTTCTAAGCCACATCATCTCTTTGCAAGTGACTCCCATGCAGTGTCCTAGAAACATGAGGAGCTGGCACTTCTAGCAATTCCTGCACGTGCTTCCATTTTCTCTACCTGCAGCAGCTGCAACTAAGCATAGCATGGGGGGTTCTCAAATGTGGGCAGAAAATGGTGAAGGGTTCTGGCCATTGCTTTCTCCAGGCCCTCCTCCATAGTGAGACAAGCCCGTATGCCTGGACCTCTAGACCTTCTCTTTTCATGACTCCTAGATCAAAGGATCCTTGGCCTCAGGGATTTGGATCTGAATTACTTAGCTTAAATCCTCCTCTTAATATCATTCCTGGTTTGCATTCCTTCCTCTTCCACCTCTCGTCCTGCTTCTGGCTGTGGTCAGTGACATAATGTGTGGATTACTTTGCTAGGTATGCAGAAGAACTGGCTACCACAAGGGTCCTCAAACACAGCTCTGAGTCTGCTAATGGAAAGTGTGGAGAAAACCTAGCATGGGCATCCTATGATCAACCAGGTAAACTTTATTCTTTTACTGTTTTGCAGACTTTAGGTAAATGACGTATTGTAAGTACTTTGGTCTCAGAGCACAAACACTTAGTGGATGTCTTGGCCATGAAAGCACCAGCATTTTCCCTGCTCTCAAAATCCAACCGCGTTTGTGGAATGGGATGGTGGTATGTGAAGTACAGGAATGTCTCTGTGCTGACTGCAGAGCTGCTTGGAGTGGTAGAGAAGCTGTGCTACTTTCATGTTCAAAGTAGCAGAGAGTGAAGCCAGCAGTACTCTGTTCTTCATCTTTATCCTTAGTTTGAATGAGGCTAAGAGAGAGTGCTCCACTCGCCCACTGTGGTGAAGAAGGTGGAGAAATGGCCATTGTTGACCAAACAGAAGTTCTTGTTTGTGGGGGGGTAGAAGAGGAGAAAAAAAAAATTGACACAGGATAATGTGTAAGGAAGCTACAATTATTCTCCACTCTTTTCCCTCAAGTACTATGAAGTACTGCCTTCATTTTTCAAAGAAAATAGTCCATATACCTTCTGAGTGATGTATAAATAATATACAGCCTTCAGCTTGGTGCCAGGGAAGCTTAATTTCTGTCACATTGAAAGCTTGTGGTGAGTCAGAACTGTGCTCAATGGGCAATTCTTTCCTTCCTTTTCCACTGTGCAGGGTTAATGCTTAGCCTGCTCAGAGACCAGGTGGCAGGTATTAAGTGTCCATTTACTTTCTTTATTTTTGTCTTCCTCTGGAATTTTCAACACAGTCTAGAGGAGGGAAAAGCTCCTGTCTGTAGATTGCAAACTCTTGTTTTAAGGATCTGGGTATTTAGTAAATGAATTTTATACCCAGGGATAGCAGGCTCCTTTGCCCTACTACTTGAAGGGTACCTGTTCATAATTAAAAACAAAAGGGAGTGGGGGTGGTGGAAAATACAGTAGGATCCAGTACTATTTGGTGTTTTGTCCTTTTCCAGAATCTGAAGCAAGAGTTTGATGTGATATGGGGGGAACACAGATGTATGGCAAAGTTTGCGCAGTGCCTGTGACTCACTGACTGAACTTAATTCTTCCTTCTTTGTTAATACTAATGGTTCATTCTTCCGCCCCCAATGTTAAGAGTCAGAGTTCTAATTTAGAAAGCCAGAAACAAAATAAACAGATCCTTCCATAAATTATATAATAACTATCTTTTGGATCATATTTGTTTTTGTCTGCGCTCTGTTTCCATGCATAACTTGCCAGTTTCAAGCAGTTTTATTGCTATTTTTTATCTACAGGACTGAGTGTGTTGCTGAGAAACTTTAGCTACATCCTCCTCAGTTCTGCAAAATTGTCAATCCATTTCCTTGCTTACTACATTTTCTATACAGGAAGCTTTTATTTTGTCTCCTTGGTCTTTGCCTTTGTGTCGCTGTCTCTCTCCTTCGTATAGTTGGTTCCAGATAGTTAATTTGTACCCTGCTCAGGGAAGCTGCAACACCAATAGGGCATCTATTCAGGGGCTTAGCAAAAGGAGCCAGTCTCTTCCAGCTTCCTTCTTGGATAAAGCAAAACTCAGTAAATGTCCAGTATACCATGTATTTTCTCTAAAAGGTAATTTTTAATGCTGCTGTTCGTTTTAACTCTTGCTCAGGTCTGTAGCAATGCCACCATCTTTGTTTTGCTGTGAGGTGGGGAAAAAAAAGGGGAAAAAAAAAAAAAGAGCTTTAAACTATAGAAACCTTCTAGTACGACCCTCTCCAGGCTCAAGAATCCTTTAAATTGTATTCAGGTTTTTGGAGTTAGACAGCCTAAAGCTGTGGCTGGAAATGTGTTTATCCCTGTAACCCAAGAAATAGAAGAAATAGGAGACAGCTGTTTCCTCCCTCCAGTGCTGCAGAAATTGCTATGTGTCAGATTTTTCCTTGTCTGTGCTCAAATAAGTGAACTCTCAGTTGCCACTAATGCTAGAGACAGCAGTCTGCCTTGGCAGCTGTAGTATATCAGCTTTCTTAGGATGCCTCATGTCATTTCTCATGTATCGGGAGACTAATGGCAAGTACTGGATGATTTAATTTTGTCCGAGGCTAATGGTGTTGCAGTGAATGTGCCACACTGCCCATGAAAACACTGTAGCTACTGAATCTGACATTAAAAAGGGGGCATTCACTGTGTATTGTCCTTGAAACATTACCGTGATGGGAAGAACCTGGGTCTGGAAATGGACCTGTGGGCAAGGAGGCACAGATGCCTTCTGCCCTAGCCCTGAAGGAACACGCTCTCACAGAAATGCTTCCTAGCTCATGTTGTCACATTTGTAGCTCCTTGATGCCAGGCTTATATGGTGCTGATGGGGAAAAAAAGATGTGGATGAGAAATTTAGAAACAGAAGATTAATTCATAGAACTTTAAGGATGACTCTTATTGAGGTAGATATGTTGTCTCCGAGGGAAGTTAAATCTCCTGTTTTCTGTCTTGTATTAATAGTTATTTGCCAGTTCTCATTGAGGCTGGTGGAAGGGAGGTGACGGTAAGAGAGACTGCAAAAGGGCCCAAGGAAAAATTTGAGCTTTGCTTTTTTTTTTTTTTTTTTTAAGTAAACCTCCACACTGCTGCCCTTCCTCACACAAAAGTGTCCTGTGAGCAGTGATTTTATTTATTTTCATTAGAGTGTTTTTAGCAACTTTACTCAGTGGTATAACTTAAGGATTTAAGTATTTTGTAGTATAAGGAAAAACAGGAGAGAAGTGATAGCATAAGGGAAAAAATGACCAAACACCATTCTTATTTTTGCTTTGAGATACCTGTCACCGTTCTGAGAAGGTGGTGTCAACAGAATAACTCCTCCTAAGCCTGAGTAGGTCAGGTAGCGCTAGGAGAAGGGTGAAGCCAAACTGTATTTCCATTTAAAAGTGTTGAAACTATAAATACGGCTTACAGCAATGAAGGCGGAAAGGATATCTTTAAAACAACCAGGTATATAGTAATGGCTTTTGCCAGTGAGACTGCAGAAGAGAAGCACCTGTATGGAGTGTAGGAGAGCACCTGTATGGAGTGTAGGAGAGATCTGCATGCTCTTTTCCATCATTTCTGCTGTAGTCTCTGATAAGAGATGGGAATGAGATTTTGTGTTCTTTCCTTCTAATTGAAATGTATTTTTACAAGAACCAGCCCAAACTTTTAGAAGGCTTCTAGCCCTAGAGGGGAAAAATACAGAAGAAAAATATTTCAGGGGAAAGAAAAATGTTTAATCACTAGGTACTGCCCCATCTTCTCCTATTTCACATAGGGATCCCTTCATCTCCCCAGGCTTGTGACATCTGACAGGTACAGTTCATTCCCTTGCCTTTCTATAGTGCAGTTTCAGGGTAGCGTCTTTCTAAAGCTGCCTAGTCCTTCAGTGACTTTCTCTTTTGCTGGGAACAAGTTAGTCTTTAATTTCTTACAGTCTGTGATGTGATGGTCCTTTGATTCAGTGAGGATGACAGCAATGCTGTGTGACACTACACGGATTCACTAAACGAAAGTTAGAGAGCACAGGCATCAGCTTCTAGGAGGCTTTCACATCCTGGCTACTGTAACGCTCTACACTTACACCAGCTAAGGCTTGGAATTAGCACCTCATAGGTTGTATTACAGAACTATGATCCTTCTCTTTCATGCACAGGATTGGGGTATCCTTGCCTCACGCCATTGTCATCTTCCTTCAATTAACCAGTTATAAACGTCTCACATGACAATGTTTTAAAAAACCTCCAAAAATGCAGAGCTACTATGTCTGTTACAACTTTCCTGTGTCTTGTGACCTTTCCATTTTGCAGTTAAGTTCTTGTGACAAGAGGCCTACGTACAGTTCTTAGAGCTGTAGTAAACAGAATGGGGTTGATGTTTGCTTGAACTTCTCTTTACACACTATGTCGCACCAATATATTAAAGAAGAGAATGATGTACTGGTAGTGCTGTGAATCAGATCCTGCATCTGTAAAATTCTATTTAAATATCGTAGTCATTTAACAGGTATGCATTTGAAATACGTCTGTCCTATAAGATCTGTCATGTCTGCTGTCATTTTTGTGTCATCTTTTCCACCATAGTTTTGAAGTCTAAGGTGGTATAGAATGATCTGCTTGCGTTTTCTAGTGCTTGCTTTTTTCCCTTGAATTAAATAAAGGGGAATCTTCACACTTTATTTCCATTATAAAGTCTAACCATAAAATAGGTTGATGGGGTTTGTTGTTTTGGCCAGGAGTGTATGAAAAGGAGGAACATACTGTTGTTCTTTTTCATTCCTGTCTACTTCAAGAATCAAGAGTAGTTTTGCTGTCTTTTTGTGTGGAAAAATACATAAATGAGCTCTGCTAGAGAGCACCAGCCCAGTGTGGTGTAGATAAGTTCACAGTTATCAGTGTGTAACCTTGCAGTGATGGCAGTTCACTCAATGTTTTGTATTCATTGACAGCTCTGACCTCCAGGTTGCCAGGCTAACAACAACATCACACTAACAGATTGAAATCATAAACATCTGAAATGTAAAGATGTAACAGCTCAGTGCCTGACTTCTAGAACACTATAAGTTTTAGACTTTTATTTTCCTTCTTCTGTAAAATAGCGAAACATGAGTCATTGCTGTTCTGCAGCCAACAGTCCACCAGAGACCAGCATTCTGCATGACTCTGGGCTTAGCAGCTTTGGCAGCTTGCTCTGAAGTTGACTGACCTTATGCTTTACTTCCTGGAGTGCTCAGTAGAAATTTCATTATTGATGTAGCTCAGGGAAAAACCTGGACAGCCCCAGTGTCTGATGTAAGTATTTCCTAAAGAATGGTAATGGAAAGAAATAACGTTTGACTCTTGAGTGTACAACATCTGCAAGCTCTGCTCTGAGCTTGTGCCCTCTGAGTTGTCTGTTCGGCCTGATTTATTACGGATCTACAGCATCTTACTCTCTTGCCCCCAACTTCCCTAATTCTTCAACACAAAACAAGAATGGATTATTTCTTTGGCAAACATTGTCACCCATGGGGACTTACAGCTATATATTGCTATATCAGTGGCGATTGTTGTAGCACTTCTTTTGAGCACAGGCATCAGCAAAAGCTTTTGATGAAATGGGCTGGCAATGCTGGATACAAGGACTTCCTTTTGGTAACTCCTAGGCACGTACATTTGAGATGTCTGTCTCTAGTACCTCAAATTAGAGAGCCTCAAAGTGGAAATCCATAATGGCTTAAGTCCTAAGTAAGAACATTTAGCAATTGCTTTCTGAGTCCCTTTATTCTTAGTGGCACTTAGTCCATAATACTAGAGCATGTTGAATATATAATTTGCTTTAGTGTGCTTGGAGCTGTAAGGAGATGGTTTTATATATTTGGATTCTTATGTGGGAGGCATCTCTGTAAGAACAGCCCATGTGCCCTTTGGCTCAGAGAACCTAGCAAAGCTCATTTAGGTCTTTTCAGACTTGTCCCAAGAAGGAGAAGCTAGTGGGAGCTAACAGTAGAACCCTAGTTCTAACTGTCAAACCCCTGTGACCGGAGCATTCGTTCAAGACTAGGCAGGTATGTCCTCACTGCCCTCCAGACTGGGATTCGAACCTGTCAGTGTCAGCTTCTCTAAGGACTTTCCAAGGATGACATTACCCCTCAGGTAGAGCTGAAGTGTTCACCCAAATAATGGAAGGGAGAGTGAATGGAATTAGGCGCAGCTTAGGCACAGCTACTTTTTATTTGGTCAAAGAGGTAATTCCTTCCCAACTCCCTTTAGAGTCCTGATCTCTTCACTACTTTGCAAAACCCCTGGAAATAATTGGAGTTATGCAGAACTGGCTCAAACAGAGGGGAACAATATGCAGAGATGAAATGAAGTTGTAGGAATGGAGAAAATAGACAATAAGCCTTCCATCCTCAACATGAAGAAGAGTTTGCCTGCTGCATAAACTCCATTTGCTCACCAAGAAAGCAATTAAATTAAAGTCTTGTCCTGTAAATTACAGATTGCTCCTACATCCCTGTACAGTATGATATCACTTAAAGAGGCCTTGATGTAGTAGCAGTAACAAATGAGCAAGTGATAAGTTGAGAGCTTGCCTGCTTTGCTTCTCTTCATCCTTGGCTTTGGTTAGTATTGCTTTGTACCTTAATTTCACTAACGGGCAAAAGGACTTTGAAAGTGTCAGAAGATTTTGGGTAGAAAAAAGTACTAAATTCCTAGAGGGTTAAACATTTCTTTGAGGACAGAAGGGATTTCTGCCCCATTTTGATCCAAGCACTGCGTCACATCAATCTCTCTTCTCTGAAAGCCCTTCTAATTTCAACTCTGCAAAGTTTTAACTACAGCCAAAAATTGGCATGTGGTCCTACTCCCTGATCTGGTGCTGTAAGCACTGCCCTCTTCAGCAGCTGTATCCTACCAGAAGGGCACCCTGCTACAGAGATCCACTCTGGATGGAAAGACTTCTGTGTTTGTATAGGATTTGAGACAGATTAGGCTGGCCACATAGATACTTCAGTGAAGAATTTGATGGACTATTTTGCTTTTTTAAATCAAGATGTCAAGAAAAGCTCATGTAATTGTTTGTATGAGATCATTAACGAAAGCCATTGGACATTGTTGCTGAATAGCTACAAGTGTTATGAAACAATACATTTTGGGCTGGTAATATGTAGTACTGTGTTGCCTATGTTTCAACAATTCTCTCTGGTAAAAAGACTGTTTCTCCATGTTTGTGGAAATTGTCTTAAGTTGAACATTTCTTGCTGACTGTTAACAGAAGACTTTATTGGCCAGGCTTTAAGTGAGCTATATTTTTGTGTGTGTTTATGCCTGTCATGATTCCACAGCAGATTTTTTTTGTTCCCTTTCAGGAAAGGATGTAGCTGACAGATGGTACAGTGAAATAAAAAATTATAGTTTCCAAAATCCAGGTTTTTCATCTGGGACAGGTAAGTTCAGACAGAGCACTACTGCTTCAGAAGTGCAGCTTTTAAGAAATTGATTACCTTACTAGTTTCAGGATTTTGCAATAATCTCTTTTTTTTTTTTTTTTTAATATGTATATAAAAAAAATCTGTGTGGGAAAAGGAAAAGAATTTTCACAAGGGCATTTTAGAAAATGACAGAAGGTTTAACAGGGAACTGTAGTAAATGAGGAAGTAAGCAAGATTATATATATTTATGTATATAAATATTTTTTTTTCCCTCAATGCCCATGATTTTAAAAGGCATCTTATTTTTAAGATGCCAACTTTAAGAAGACAAACGAATTTGGATAAGTTATGAAAATATAATTGAGATCATACAAGTGTCTATCAAATTTATACGTCAGTGTTCTCTACCGAGTGCATCACTGAAATCATAGAGATTACTTCAGATTTGGAGCTCAGCCACAGCCCAGTGGCTGCATACTGGTAATCGGATGTTGAATGAACCTAAGGATATTGTTCCTTGAGCAATGCTCAAGAGATGTTCCCAAGCTTGTTTAAGAAGAGGGGGAAAAAATTACTTATTTCTCCCTGTGTTTGCCTATTCATAGAGGGAACAATTGACAGAGTAGCACAACTAATGAGTGGCTATTAGAACTTGATAGGACGGGAAAAAAAAACACACACGCACACACAAAAAAGTGTCATTTTGAATAGCTGTGCATTCAAACGTGATTGGAGAGGATAAGATGTTCAAAGCAAAAGAGTCCTGGTCCTTGGCAGTACTGCTCTTTGTCAATCATATTGCAGGGAGTAAAGACCGTGATGTTTGCTTAGGAGTTTTTGGTACCATATACTTATCAAATTACTTCCTTCATTAATTTCTTAAGAGATATTCTTACTTGGAAATAACAGATGGAACTTGGAATATTAGTGAAGATTATTGTGCTTTTCAAGACAAAATGCTAGATCTCTAGAGTTTTTTTTTTCATGTTCTTTGATTGTTTTCTTGTTAAAGAGACCAATACAATTTTCTCTGCGTCTTTGTTTTTCTTCCTCAGGAGTTAAAAGGAATTTTATAGATTTTGTACTTAAAATGAATGCATCTGTTTTTCCCTGATTCTTCAGGTCACTTCACAGCAATGGTTTGGAAGAACACAAAAAAGATGGGAGTTGGAAAAGCATCTGCTAGTGATGGTTCCACATTTGTTGTGGCTAGATACGATCCAGCTGGAAATGTAGTAAACCCAGGCTACTATGAAGAAAACGTTCTTCCTCCAAGAAAATAAGATTTCATTTTTAAAGGTAGTCTTAATGACAAATGAATCTGGTTTTGGACTTGACAGTGTCTGAAGTGAAGTACAATTAAATGAAATATCTCGTTCAATACTGCTGTTCCCTTCTTACCCCAGGGGCAGCAGTTACTTGAGTCAGTCTGTTGTCTGTAGGTTCCATTTGGTTCTGAGGGAGCATCAGTTTATTTGAAAATGAAATTTATGTTGATTTTGTAAAGGGTAAGACCTTGTAAGGTGTTTTTAATAGTTTGCATGAACTTTGGGTGAGCATGTGAGTCAGCACATGTTCGATGTCTTTTTTAAAAAGCAGGTTTATAGCTTCGTGTAAACTGAAGATACCAGTTTGTAATTATATATTCCAGGTCTTTGAATATCTTTTAATAACTGTAATTTAGCTATGTCTATACCTCTTGTTACTATGGGATCTGTTCTCTACAGACGGAACATATGCAAATTCCTCCTTGTGAAAGGTACATGTATGTAATGCAGTGGAATTCAGACCTATGTGTTTTTATTAAAGGAATCTCATTGAACACTATTTAAAATTGCTGGCAAAAATGTATCCATAAAGCAAACTTTAATGTGTAACCTGAAAGCTACCAAAAATAATTATTCTTAGCATTAGGTTTTAAATATTAGCACCTAAAATATACTTGAAATGATGTATATTTCAAGTCCTAACCCCATCTTACAGTTTACAGTACCTATGTTGTCTTATAATCAGATTGTTTACTTCCATTAAGGAAAACAAGATATTCCCTTTCCCTTAGATATTTGCACTTGCTTTTTCTAATTTATTGAATGTTCTCAGTACCTTGCATATAAGCCATCTAATAAAATCAAAGTACCAGTCTTGGTACTTCTTGCAGCTAGAGAGTTAGGAGCTAGAACTGTGCATTTATCAGACAATAGGGGAACAATTCAGTTGCCCGTGTATAGGTAGATATCTAGTACCAGACATCTAGAAGGTGCCAGCACATCTGTGTAGAGTCACTGATATTGCACAGGAGCTGAAAGAAATGCACGTCTTTCTGGTACAACAGTTCTGGTCAAGGCATTAGGCTCAGAAATATCTCTTATATCCCCTGTTTTTATGAAGAAACCTACCTGGAAGTATGTTTTCGATAAGAAAAGAAAGTAACCTTCCCTAATTTATTAGTATTGCCTCGCAGAGAGAGAGAGGGGGAAAAAAAAAAAAAGTTTCTTCACAGTATCTTGTCCTTTGTTTCCTAGAGAATACTTCCAGCAAGTGTCATACTACACAGATAGTAATATTGCCAAATGATCCTTTGTCTCCTTTAGTAATGTCTCTGTAGGAGGTATTCACATGGTTATAATTAAGAGAAATTGACTTTGTGTAGATATCTTAAAACAATAATAAAAGTATTTCCCAGTGGGGACAGATACCTTAAAACAACAAAGGTGTAGTTTCCTTAAAAACAAGCAAGCAAATTTTTTGATTGTATTAAATGTGGATTAAGCTGTTATGGTCAGGTACATATACTGTGCTTCAAGTTGGGGCTTTTTTCCCTGTGTATTTGTTTTGACTTCTGAGATTCTGTATACCAAAATTTGGTTCAGAGTGCTATTGCAGATATATTTGTTTTTGTTTACACAGTTGTAATAAACTGCATTGTCACTGCAGTGCTGTATGTTACAATCTTTTTGCTATAACCAAGAATTTACCACATAAAATGAAACATCTGAAAATTAAATATTTTTGAATATGAATTATCAAGTCTTTGCTATTATCTCCATCTTTGTTGAATAATCTGGAAATTTTACTTCTAAGACATTCATATGAAATCATTACTTCTATAACACAAAGAAAAGAAAAAGATAGCAAATATTCTAGTCCAGGAAAGAAAGGAGCAAGTCTTTCTAATAAATCATAAATCATACACCAGATCAAAATGCCTATCATCTCTTTATACAAACTTTCAAGTAACAGTTGAATCCAAAGCTGAATAGACGTATCCTTCTCTGTTGAACTCTAGTTCTATTTTGTTTTGTTTCTTTTGTACTCTCTCTACCTCTCTGTAAATACTCACTTTGCTACTACTTGTGCAGGTTTTTACACATTGCAGGCTTTGAGGCCTTTCCATCTACAACTATTATTTGAGAAATATCACAATTCCAAATAGAGTTTTACGCAACACTGTGTCAACCCTGAGACTATGAAAGAATTTTCCAAAACAAATGCTTGCTCCAGCTGACATAAAGTTAAAAACTGATGTTGAATTAACTATATTAAAATACTTTTTTTTTTTTTTTTTTTTTTTTTTTAATGGCATTGCTTCTATTGGTACTTCTAATCCTTGTTGGTGTAACTGCTTATATCCTCCTTGAGTGAATGAATTTTCTCTGATACATCTTTTTTTTTTTGTTTTTTTTTTATGTAAGGGAGAACTGGGGAAGTGGGTGAAGAAATGATGAAACAAAACAAACCTAGTACGGTATTTACCTTTATTAAAAATGACAGTGGCAAGTGAACTTCCTGAGCTATAAAGAGTGTTTTGAAGGGATGTCAAAGATAATCAGTCATGGAAGAAATGCAAAACCATTCAAACAGACACAATACACACCTCATGCCTTTTATGCAGATTTCAAGCAGCTGAACATGACTGTAACAATTAAATAATAATAATAATTGGCAACTTAGTTTTCAGCAACTCACGCTCATTCAATGTTGATGCCTTCTGCATGTATCTGTGAATGAATTCTGGCTGTGCAGTGAACCACAGAGTAGGTAGAAGTCAAAAGGCAAAGGGAAGAGAAACATTGCTGATGTGACTCATCCAGGAAACCCTATGGTCCTTGGGAAGCATACACAAAAATCTCTGTTGAAAGACTGTGTTAGTGTCGGTGTACCACTGTGCTCCCCACCGCCCCTGGGAGACTTAGGGAAACTGGAAGGTTGCAAAAAGGTTATCTTCTCTCATGTTCATGCAGAACAAGATTTTCAAGAGCTTCCTTGGCCAAGACTGTACATGTAGCTGAAGCTGTACCTACTCTGGGAATAAAGAAAAGTTTTGCCTGATCTGATGGCTCTCATATCACGAAAAAATCCAATCTTTACAGGCCTGTAGATGATTTCTAAATTCTTTATGCAGCAGCAGGAGGAGGAATTGTAGCTGGCTTGGAGCCTCATTGCCAGTCTTATGAGTTAAATAATGACAAATTACATAGGGAAAAGTGTGGCTTGGTTTTCAAAACATTCCAAAAAAGGAATTCTGCATAACCCACTTTCAGCTTCTTTCTTTCATTTTTTCCAAGAGGATAAAAAATTGGCAATTTCCCTTATGAAAAGAGGAAGAATGACATTAAGAATTGGTAGAAGTGCTGTTAGAAGCCCACGGACCTGTTTTTACCTGAAGTGTATGACATTTGTTAGGGTAGAAGAATAACTCACAAGAGCATTACTTTTGAAAGCATAGATAACCAGATTAATGTTCCCCTCTGGAAACCGTTCTAACATGGAGTTTCTCCCAAGGCTATTGTAATGACTGCCTATTCAGCTCTCCTGACTGGAATGTGGCCATGGATGGCTTCAGGCTTTTCAGGAAGGACAGGCCAGGAAGGCAAGGTGGAGGAGTTGCTCTCTACATGAGCTCCATGTATGTGTGAATGTGTGGAGCTCTGTGTAGGGGAGGATGAAGTGCAGGTCAAGAGCCTGTGGGTGAGGATTAAAGGGCAGGACAATAGTGGTGACGCTGTCATGGGAGTTTACTACAGACGTCCTGACCAGGGAGAGGAAGCGGTTGAGGCCTTCTATAGGCAGCTGCAAGAAGCCTCATGATCCCAGGCCCTGGTCCTTATGGGGAACTTCAACCATCCTGATGTCTGCTGGGATAATCACACAGCTAGGAGCAGACAGTCCAAGAGGTTCCTGCAGAACACTGCAGATAACTTCCTGATGCAGGTGGTTGATGAGCCAACAAGAGGAGAGGCGCTGCTAGATCTGATACTAACAAACAGAGATGGTCTGATGGGAAATGTGAAGGTTGGGGGCTGTCTTGGCTGCAGTGACCATGAGATGATGGAATTCACGATCCTGCGAGGAGGAAGCTGGACAAGAAGTAGGATTGCAACCCTGGACTTTAAGAGATCTAACTTTGACCTCTCCAGGGAGCTCCTTGGAGGAATCCCCTGGGCTGGGGTCCTAGAATGAAAGGGGGTCCAGGAGAGTTGACTACTATTCAAGCACCACTTTCTTCAAGCTCAGGATCAGTGCGTTCCTCTAAGGAAGAAGTTGGGCAAGGCGGGCAGGAGACCTGCATGGATGGGCAAGGAGCTGTTGGGTAAATCAATGAGAAAAAGAGCATGAACATAATGTGGAAGAAGCGCCAGGCCACATGGGAAGAACATTGTCAGAGAATGCAGGGATGCAACGAGGAAGGTCAAGGCCTGTTTGGAATTAGAGATAGCGAGAGAGGTCAGAGGCAATAGGAAGGACTATAAATGCATCAGCACCAAGAGGAAGACTAGGGAAAATGTTAGTCTGCTACTGAATGAGGAGGGTGCCTTGATGGCAGAAGATGCAGAGAAGGCAGTTACTGAATACCTTCTTTGCTTCTGTCTTTACTGCTAAGGCTAGTCCCCATGTACCGAACAAGAGAGAGAACCAGGTAGGAGGAGGACTTGGATTAGGGATTATTTAGGCAAACTGGACACCCATAAATCAATGGGCCCAGACAGGATGCATCCAAGAGTTCTGAGGGAACTGGCAGGGGTCATTGCTCAGCTGCTCTCCATCATTTCTGACAGGGCATGGAGAGCAGGGGAGGTGCCAAGGACTGGAAGAAACCAGCATTGCTCCAGTCTTCAAAAAAGGCAAGAAGGAGAAGCCGGAAAACTACGGGCCAGTCAGCCCCACCTCCGTCCCTGGAAAGGTGATGGAGCTGTTCATCCTAGAGACCATGTCTAGGTATGTCAAGGAAAAGAAGGTGATCAGCAGTAGTCAGCATGGATTCACCAAGCGGAAGTTGTGTCTGACGAACCTGACAGCCTTCTATGATGGATGGATGATGGGAGAGCTGTGGATGTTGTCTACCTTGACTTCAACAAGGCTTTCGACACAGTCTCCCATAACATCCTCATAGGAAAGCTCAAGAAGTGTGAACTGGATGAGTGGACTGTGAAGTGGATTGAAGACTGGCTGGACGGCAGAGCCCAGAGGGTGCTGATAAATGGGGCTGAGTCTGGTCAGAGGTCTGTGGTTAGTGGCATCCTGCAAGGGTCAGTACTGGGCCCAGTGCTCTTCAACTTGTTCATCAGTGACTTGGATAAGGGCGTTGAGTGCACCCTCAGTGAGTTTGCAGATGATGCCAAACTGGGAGGAGTGCGTGACGCTCCCGAGGGCTGCGCTGTCATTCAGAGAGACCCAGACAGGATGGAGACTTGGGCAGAGAGGAACCTCATGAGGTTCAACAAGGACAAGCACAGGGTCCTGCACCTGGAGATAAATAACCCCAGGCACCAGGATGGATAGAGGGTTGATCTGCTGGAAAGAAGCTCCGCAAAGAGCGATTTGGGAGGCTGCCGTGAGGCAGCAATGTGCCCTCGTGGCCAAGAAGGCCAATGGGATCCTGGCCTGCATGAGGAGGAGCGTTGCCAACAGGTCGCGGGAGGGGATCCTGCCCCTCTGCTCAGCTCTGGTGAGGCCGCACCTGGAGTATTGGGTGCAGTTCTAGACTCCCCAGGACAAGAGGGACATGGAGCTTCTAGAGAGGGTGCAGTGCAGAGCAACAAATGATTAAGGGACTGGAGCATTTGTCATATGAGGAAGGACTAAGTGAGCTGGGCATGTTTAGTCTGGAGAAAAGAAGGCTGAGAGGAGATTTGATCAACATGTTCAAGTACCGTCACCAAAAACTGGGAATAAACCTCTTAACACCAATGTAGTATTAAGAAGCAGGCATTCACTTTATTGCAGCGCTGGGTGCATGGGGTGCTGGGTGCATAGGTGCTCCACCTATCATGCACACCCTAAGGTGCACTAGCTAAAGCTTTTATTTCTCTATTATCTACATATGCATTAAGCTCTAGGAGTGATTATACATATTCATTCTATTTCCCAGAACTAATTATAATATACCCCACCCTCCTGCGTGTGCGCCCTCTGTCCCTTTGGTGGTCTCTGATGGTCTTTTGAGACCCCCTGGTGGTCGTCTCGCTGTGTCGACTTGATGTCATCCCGGAACTCACTTCCATATACGGCCCTATTTTGGCTCAGAGGCCTTGTGTAGGTCCTACTGCCCAGTTCCAGACAGTCCTTCGAAGATATGGTGGTCCTTATCTTCATCTTCAACCGGTCTTTGCTGTTCTTGTTCATATTCTCTCATGATATCCCAGGAACATCTGCTCTTCTATCTGTACCTTCCAGTGACAACAGCAAAAACATGTCCTTGGGTACATCCTCTTCTGGGGTTTCTCAGTACCTGAGGGGTGATTGTAGGGAGGATGGGGCCAGGCTTTTCTCCGTGCTAGCCAGTGACAGGACGAGGGGTAATGGGTGCAAGTAGAAACACAAGAAGTTCCACCTCCATATGAGGAAGAGCTTCTTTCCTGCGAGGGTGACAGAGCCCTGGAACAGGTTGCCCAGAGAGGTTGTGGAGTCTCCTTCTCTGGAGATCTTCAAAACCCACCTGGATGCCACCCTGTGCCATGTGCTCTGGGTGTCCCTGCTGGAGCAGGGGGATTGGACTAGATGATCTCTGGAGGTCCCTTCCAACCTTAACCATTCTGTGATTCAGTATCTGGAAACTATATGGTAAGAATGTCGTTCTATACAAGTGAGCCCGTGCACAAGGTGAACAATGATCATCTGGTAGGAGATTGATGTCCTCCCTTCCTGTGATTTAGAACAGAAGTTGCAGACTTCATAGGTGCATAGTCAGTGCAGGAGGATCACTCAGTGCAGCATGAGGAGCAGAAGCTGACTGGACTATAACCAAGCCACAAGGAGAGTCAGTGAAGATCTCTACTGCTGAGTAAGGTCGACACATTTTCGCTTGTACTCCACTCTGAATGGGCTTGCTGATTCCTAGCACCCAGTGTAGCTCTCTGAGATAAAGCAGTGAAATAATCCTTGCTTATAGCACTCATTCATACCAGTGTTTTTGCAAACTGATTTGGCACTGGAAGAAAATAGCTGTTGTCTAGCAAACCAAAATCTGCAAGAGTGGAAATGACTTTTTGTTTTGCAACAGATGAAGCCAAGTTAGCAGATGAGGTTTCAAACCATTTACACAATAGAAGTTGAAAACAGATATTCCAGTCATATTTTCATTGTATTAGAATTGTTAGAAGAGCTTTAAGTTCTGAAATGTTTCATAGCTTCTCTGTTCAAATCTTAACCTGAACAATGGACATAATGTAATCGATTACGGCATAGTATATATATGTATAAGCTGAAGAGTGTCTACATTTTGGGAAAACAGTTGATTCAAAGGTCAGTTAGGAACAGATAAAATCAGCCTACCCAAAAAAGACTGAACAGCCACATCACATGGATGTGCTCCCAATAAAGCCGTTGGCTTGGCGGGCCGGACTGCAGGGAAGTTATTTCTGAACAGCAGACTACTGCTGAAATGCAACCTTGGCAGAGTGTTGGACAGCACCCTAAGTTGTTTTTGACTTTTGTGACCGTCTCTTATACTGAGAGTATTTTTTCTCTTTCTAGTTCAGTATTTAAAGACCCTTTCCATTTGGCCCGTTTTGATGGTAGTTTGGGCTGTGTTTTTTTCAGTATCCAAGCAGCAGACTGGTAAAAGTCAAGTATGAATTCAGCCAAGTTGACTGGCATTTATTTGCCCTCTGGTTTTGACACCTGTAACAGTGCAACCTCCTCCTTCACCTCAAGACCTGCGAGAGAAGGGCTGTGTGACAGCTGGTGTGGTTGGCCACAAGATAGGTGGCTGTCTGACCCCAGGCAGATCAGGAAAGGCATTTGAGATAACACAAATTCATCCAGTGGTTCAAAGCTACTTCCTTCCCTTTTTGAACCTGTCACTAAAATCATCAGAAAAGAGATTTCCTGGAAAGAACAGAGGAAAATTAAGGGATCAGGCTGCTACAGTTAGTTAGAATAAAGGTGGAATTTTTAAATGATACCTTTTTTTCTGTTTTTGATGCAAGCTTAAGCCCAAAATAATCTGCCACTTCCAGCAGCGAAGGAAACCTCTTACTGAACACTCAGGAGGCCTTGGAGTCCCAGCAAGGCCTCCATTTCAGCCTCTTCCTCCCCCTTCCCTGGACATCTGCTCTGGTCGTGGCGCCCTCCATGGCCTTCCTGGTTCCTCTGATCCCACGGAGTGGCTTTTGGACCCCAAACTGCAGCCAGGCCCGGCAACTCCTCTCAAGCAGGGCTCCTCTTGGCCTGCTACATCATCCCTTGCTACTCCTCGAGGAAGTAGGCAGACACCTGAGCCTGCTCAGCCCCGTGAGCAACGTGCTGGCAGGNTCAAGCAGGGCTCCTCTTGGCCTGCTACATCATCCCTTGCTACTCCTCGAGGAAGTAGGCAGACACGGATCATACCTGCAGGCTATGTCCTCGTTCAGAGGCAGTTCAACCTCTCAAGGGAGACCTCGTTCAACAGCGGTTTTGGAAAAGCTGTACGGAGGTCTGTGAGGAGCAAGAGCAGGCAGCGAAGCCCAGCGGGAGGCAGGGCCTGCTCAGCCCCGTGAGCAATGCGCTGGCAGGGGTCTGCACGGGCCGAGCAGGGCTGCGAGGACACTGCATTTCCGCAGGGGTTCAGAGCCCACACGGCTGCGAACGTGACAAACGGCTTCACCGGTCCCCAAAAGGCAGACCCTTATGTCACCCCATATCAAGATCCGTGAAAGGATGTGTTTTTTCCCCTCTGAATGTAAGACTTAAGCAGGCTGCACATTTCAGATGACGCAGCTTTGCCCAGTGCCAGTATTCGATAAAAAAGCACTGGAAAAATGAGTGTTTATCTTGAAATCTCGCTTTCAGAGTGATGCTCTGACAGAAGAAACTTGGATTCCTGTTTCTATAGAGCAAAGGCAGTAAAAGGTCCCTCAGTCGACCGAGGCCGTCTGTCATACACGCGAGAGGTGGCAGTGTTGCTCTTTACTTTCCAGCCATTCTGGGGAATTAAACGAATAATAGATGGTTTCAGATTTTTTTCTTAGTCTGGCATACAGCCGAACTTCATACAGTGAAGTGCAATTATGCAACATTAGAATGTTTTTTGCTCTGAGCACATTTTTTAATAGTCTTAATCCTATGGCACAATTATTGAATATATTAAAAATAATTACAATGTCAAGTTGTAATTGTAAAGGCAGCCTATTTTTGCGCTGTATGAATTAGACTGAAAATGTAAATTAAAATGGATTTAGCTGAGGCCACACAACTTTAAATATAGATTGGGATGTAGTGGTGGGAACTCTGAGCAGATTTATGTGCTGTCCTGTCCTTTTCTTAGTAAGGCTCTAGTTTATGCTTAGACCTTCCTTCCTTGAACAGTGCCATGTTGGAGCTGCTGCTTTTTCCTCATCTGTACATAAAGTTCATGTTAAACCTCAACTCAAGAAAACAAAGCAGTAAAAAAATATTTGAAATGAAAAGTTTGAGTTTATTGCAGTGATACAGTTCTCTGTCAATGCTTTCTGTAATATTGACCCAACAGCTGAATATCCTCATTGGCCTTAGAGAAAGAGAGAAGCTGCTAGATGCCTGTAAGCGCAGTAAAGGGTTTACGTGCATGCGCTGGGACTGGAAAAAGAAAGTGAAGATGTTCTGTGGCCACGGCTCATTGTTGGAAGAGAGGCTCACAGGCTGGTGATGAGGGGCTGGATTGAGAGGACATTGGATCTGCAGTAGTTTGCCCTTGCTGAGAGAAAGCAATGATGTGCTCCATTTATTTGGCTGCATATGAAATATGCAGGGTGGCTTTCCCCCTACTTCTGCCTCCATTTCATTACCCAACATTTATTTAGGGTTTCTGAAAATTAGAGAAGAAAAAATATCTGCTGGGAGGACAGGTTGGTTGTTGATGGAGTATTGCCAAAAAAAAAGGGCTCTTGTGCACTTTCAAGGCCTTCTGACTGGGGCAAATCATTGCATATCACTATTTGCTGCATCAGCTGATTACAAGAAAAAAAAAACACACAAACATTGTGCCCAGACTGAGCTCCTCCTAGAGGTGCCGCTAGCAAAGCTTTGCTAGTGCAAGAGACTTCGTTGGGTTTTTCCCCCTTTTCCTTCCATCGTGGCTACATTACCAAATGCCCCACTCCAAGCACAGTTACTTGTGAAAAAGAGCTTTTAATGGGCCCTATCAGTGTTAACAGCATCTATGCTAGAAAATACAGAGAAAGGTTTACTTGAACTCTTTCTCCACTAAGAAAAATACTTCTCTCCTGTATTTGACAATTAGTGATGTATCCTGACCTTTTTGACTACTTTTTGTCTGACTTTTTGTCTGCTTTCCTTAACAAGCACCGAGATTGCATAAAAAGCTGAAAAGGTTTTATTCAATTATTTTGGTTTGTGTTCTCTCTTCCTTTTTGGTTAGGAATTGCTAGTGAACAAAGTGCCCTCAGACCGTAATTTCCTGTTGCATATTTTCCGAAAAAATGCGAGGAATAGTTTTTGATGAGCTTTTGGGAAGTCTGCAACAGCTGAACTTGTCTCAGTAGCAGACGACTATACTCTTTAACTTCTTGTCATCCCTTAGCTTTTGTAGTTCACAGTTGTTTTTTTCCCTCCTGGGATTTGAGTACTATTGTGGGGGATCAAGTCTCTGAAGGCAAGTAGCACAAATTCACTTGAGCTAGAACAGAAAAGAACAGGAAAATATTGCTCTGAGCACTATGGGTGGTTCATAAGGCTTTACATTGTGCTCATGCCCTAGACCAATGCTTAGCAAGTGACTGTCTGGGAGGCAGTTCTGACTGTTCCTGAGTTACTGAGTTTATCACACTTATGCTACCATCTGTCAAGATCTGCTAATTGTTAGGCATGGAATAATTGTCAGGCTTGAAGGTGGACTGTGACACAACAAGTACAGAAGATTGAACAAATATCAGCCAGCCTGTAGGGATCATTCCTTGCATGACTGGCTTATGCCATGGAGCAGACTAAGGAGGCTCCCAAGGTGCACCTGAACTGAGTCCAAGTCTCTCACTTAGGTCTGGAAGTATCATTCAATAAGTTGGAGTTAATTTTGGCAGAGCTGTGTAGCAGTGTGCCCTTCCTATTGCATGGGGAGTTGCAAGGTGTGTTTCAGGAAGCATGATGAGAACTCCTTGGGTCTGCCTTACATCTGGGCTTACACTGAGTGAAACAGTGATTGCTGTCATCTCTGGAGGTGTGTTTTGGTAAGCTTTAGCTTTTTTTTTGGAGGCCCAGGTTCTCATTCTCCGATATTCCCAGTTGTGATGCTTCCACTGTTTGAGTGGCTGTCCTGTAACCCTTAAAAAGACTGAGTAAAAGGACCAAGGCAGAGGGTAATTATTTCCGTCTTGTCTCAGGACCAGGTAATTTAGGCAAAGAAAAGCAATTTATGATTGGGTATCCGAAGGCTAATGGTGAGATCTGGTTTTGTGCTGTCTAGATGGTCTGAAATGGTCTATAGGAGCTTTAAAATCCTTGTCTTCTGACTGCTGAGAGATTCCTTTCCATGAAGCTGCAATACCGCTTTGCAGTTGTGTCAGGGACTGCCATCAGCCCAGGCAAGAAGAGGAATTGCCAGGAATTATCACCAACATTGTGGTCTCATGGGTGCTCACCACTCATTTCTTTAGCCCCTGGACTGTGAGTTTGGTGCTGTGCCCTGTCGCAGCACAAAGTATTCCTTAAGCCTCTATAAGCTCTATTCACTGGCAAGCTACTTTTCTCACATCATCTCTGTCTCCCTCCTCTTTTAAATGATAGGATTAATGGGCAGAACTGAGTCTTTGTATTCATCTACGGCATCCCATGCATTTCTCAAGGATGCCTCCAAAATCTTTACAAAAAGAAGACAAAGAAAAAAAAACATTTCTTGCCCTCTCTGTAAATTTCTATAAAATTGCAATAAAAACTCAATGATTGTTTCTACCTAACTGTAGCTTGTGGTTCAGTATGCCGCTGTACTCAGTGATATGCATTATCATGTTAGTAATTGTTTCTGTACACCCATCACAATAGCTGAAGAGTTAAAAAAGGTAATGATCTTTCCAGCAGTCTAGCTATTTTTTCATCTCCTCACTGGGGCCATTAATCAACACAACCAAGACTGCATGAGCAACATTTAACTAGCAATTAACCTGTGGTTATGTGAATATATTCTTTATTTCTTTTCTATTCTGGTCTGCTCATTTGTTTTGCATCAAGTAAACACTGTATCCAAACATTGCTTCTGCTTATTGGAAAGACTATAAAACAAAAGTTTTCAGACCTACATTGATCAACCTGATATGAGAAAGGAGAACAACCAATATGCTTAAAATATTTTACATTAAATCCTTTTCCAGGCTGTTTCATATTAACTGAACTCTTCCTTTCCATGTGTCCTTCTTGGTGTAGATCCTACAGCATACATTTGGGGTGTGCTGCAGTTAGCTAATGCTCATTTTAAAGGACTTACTCAAAGACTATGCTGAGAAGAAAAGGAACTGTGAATGTGCTCTCCTGAACTTCATGCTATCCCAATTTTTCTGTGGTCTCATTCTTCAAACACTGAACAGTTTTGTCACCTCAATTTTTACTGGAAACACTTGGGACCAAAATACTTCAAATTGTGAAGTCAGCAAAATTGCATCTGGAGTAATATTTTCCTCTGATATTTTTGACTGTCTACAAAGTTTATTTGACTGCTAAGTATTAATCTGTAGACCATGAGAACCTCTTTATGTCACAGTGGAAACAGGAAGGTTAGTAAGGAAGAAGATTCATTTTGGCCTCTAAACTTACTGTGGGGGATTTTCTGATTTGCAAGCCTTCGCAGAATGGCAAATTAAAAATGCCAAAAGGAATGAGCATATACCATTAGCAGCATTGGTACAGCATCCTAATTGTGTTGGTATGACTGTTATCTCCCATCTTAATGACCAGCTGGCTGCTGAAGATAGTTTAGAAGCCTTTAAATTGTCTAAAGCTGGAGGAATGCCAAGGTCTATAGTGATCTGAAGCAGATTAGATAAAGTAGCCTGGGCCATTTGTAGCAGCACACCTTCTGCTATTAGCCAGGGTGAAAAGGCTGAGGCCAGCACAATGAAGGGAGATTTCTCCTTTGAAAAGCAGCTCAGTTCATGTGTGCATCCTGTGCATTGCCACTGCTGCTAGCTGCATTTTAGGGGCATACAAGGAAATAGTGCAATCCTCTGGCACAGCTAATTGCAGCTTATCACCTGAGAAGCAGAGAAAAGGATCGTAAAATAAATTGATTCCCTGCCATGCTTTACAGCCTGTTTGCATTGGTTATTCCTGTCTGACTGACACTGGAGATAGGAAGGTGGTAATATATTTATTACTAAAGTATAAGCAGCAGATTTGTTTTCCTTCGAAGCTCAAGTGCTTGCTGTACATGTTCCTTTGCACTAGATTCTGCAGTAAATTTTCTCATGCTTTCTGTCAGTCTAGGCTGAAATTTAGTCTTGCCAGTTCTTACAACATATGTCATACAAACATGGACTTCTAATACGCAGGACTGTACAAAAAACTAAATGCAGTGATAATCTTACTTTTCACTCATATAAGAAACAATAACAGTTTCTGAATTGCATAGCTGTGGGGCAAGTAGAAAGGAAATTTCAATGTGTGACACAAAAGCAAACAAGACAGACATAGCCAAACATACTTGAATAAAATATTTTGCTTTCTTTTGGAGCCTGCCTCATTATTTTCAAATAATCAGGAGAGCCTCAGCTTTATTAAAACACAAATCAAAATTGTCCTTTCCCATGTGATGAGAGAGGTGGATATAACTTTATTGACTTTATTTTGCTGGCTCTTCTCATCTACAGTGGAATAAGCAAAAAGCAAGTAGGCCCACTATATTGAAAATGGGCAGTTTGGTTCCCCAGTTACATTTGCTGAGCTCATTTAGTATCTCTAATTCTTTCAAGGGTAATCTTCAAAAACATTTGTAACATGGTTGAAGATTTCAGACTGAAGGGCCGACCTTTTAGACAGAATAGTACAAGCTGAGTTACAGAAACAGAAGCTGACACCAGGTCTGACTGTAATGCAGCCTAATTAAAATTAAGAATGGTTGAAAACGTGCTTGGATATATTCTGCAGATAATGAAAGGCTATTTTCTGAAAAATGCTATCCTGATGATTTGCCCCATCTATATTCTTGTCTTTTCATTTATTAGTTGCCTAAACCTTATAAAGCAGGGCTTTCTCCATTCTCATGAGGCAGGTATGTATACAAATGGCAGGTACTGATGAAATGTTTACTGAAAAGATTAGCTTGTCAATGAGGCAAAGGATGGATATTGATCCCCCTTCTATGTTTGTCAACCTGTAACCTGTTTAAGAAATGGCCTGCAGCAATGAAATCCAATCAAGCACTCTCTGCAGCTCCAGTTTTTCTTGTAATATAGGGAGAGGATTCAATCACAATAAAGGAAATGAACCACTTATCATATAAATGAGGATAAGGCAATTAAGAGGTTGCAGGTTCCTTGTGAGGAGAGCTCTGGCTGCAATACAGGAGTGGAAGAGGCATATTATGCTCACCTGATCCTTCTCACAGTCTTTCTGTAGGGACCAGTTGCTATGTGATAAAATATGTTGCAACATTGAGTTAATGGAGTTAATATGACCAAGTGTAGTATGCACCTCACAGAAGCTGACCACTGCACAATGACTTCAGAGAGGAAATGTTCTAAGAGAGGTGACAACAATAATTTTCTAAGTAATTAATATCACTTGTCTGTCCATAGGGCTACCTGAAAAACAAATTTTTAGTTTTAGGAGAGGTAATAAATGTTGTGGAATTTGCATATGATTTAGAATTTTACTTAAGAAGACAAGTGGACAGACACTCTGATTTTCATTAGGAGTGGATAACGGCTTCAACATCTGATTTGTAGGTTCAAATCCCTGCCCTAAAACAGTGAAAACAACGGTTCAAATTGAAGTGTTTGCATTTGGAGACCACCATCTGTCCATTTGCTTTTTTTTTTAGATGTAAGTTTTCTCCCCATAAAATCAATCCTGGGCGTCTTAAGAAGATACAAAACTGGCATTTTTTTTTCCATTAGAAGCCTAGATTTTGTTGCTTGTTACTTCAGTGTTTTACAACTAGAAAAGATGTGTTACTGAAAAAATCTGATCAGCTCTGTTATATTACTTACCATATTACTTAAGATATAGAAGAGAGTTTTACCCTTAATCTTGCATCACCTAACCGACATTCCAGTACATTATTTTCCCTAAACGCTATGCTGCCTAATGGATGTCTTTATTGCTTCAAATGCACATTGAAACAGACTTCATTAGATAAGCGACCTTCAGAGCAGAGATCAGTGGAAGATTATGCATGACAGTCAATAAAGGTGTGAACTAATTGACTTGGGATAGGTGAAGAGATATACAGCCTTCAATCCCCACTTCCAGTGCGAGCAAGACCACTGGGGAAACTGGCAGTCTGTACTTTCTGGTGCCAGTCTCATTTACTAGAAATGAGCCTGTAGATTCACTCCGCCTGCTTGAATCCATGTTAACCCAAGATCCTCATTTACTACTTTGATTTGGGCATTCAGCTGAGCATCAAAGAATTCAATGAGCATGGAGGCTCAACTTTGCCTGAGTTGAAGGTGCAGATAGACCAAAGGAAATTTAAAAGTATTTTTGAAAGCTTGACTTGCCTTTGTGTTACCTGGCTGATGAATGGAAGAAGATATGGAAGGTGATACCTAGGAACAGATATTCTTATTTAGATATATTTCATTTGAAATGGTACAAGCTGTTGTAGGTTGTACTGTGTCTGCAGCCATTAACGACATCCACTCTTTCTGGAATGGCTACTCTCACGTTTATCGTGTTCAGATTCTTATGCAAAAAGAAGACAACAGGAAAAGTGTTTGAATCATAAGTAAATTTCAAAGTTTGAATTAAGGGAAGACACTACAGAGTCAAAGGCATGGCCAAGAAAGAGATTTTCTTCCTTGTCTAATGAAAGGGTGTTGAAGACCTTATAGTTGGACTCGATAAACTCGAAGGTCTTTTCCAGCCATAATGATTCTATTACTCTATGATTCTATGAAAGCTGTCTTGGATTCCAGAGATACCTTTCTGCATATTATTTCCCTCTAAGCGAAAACAAGAGGAAAATAATTCTGTTAAAAGACATTTACACCCCAGGAATTTCCATAAGACAAAGGATAAGTGTGAGTAATTTCCTTTAGAAATCTATTGTATCCATAGTTACTACTACTGCTCATCAGAATAAGAGAATTTATGAAGTAAATCTTTCACGTGTAATAAAATTCATTTGAAATAACACTCTGAAATAAAGCTATGGTTTGGTGATTCACCTTCCAGAAACCCTAAGTACAATAATTATGCACGAAAATTAATATTAACATTGAAATGCTCAGTACAGAGTCAGCCCCTTGAAGGATTTTACTGGACTCTGTCTCTTCCCTGTGAAGACACAATGCTGATACCAGTAGGGTCTGGTCCAGTGTCCCCAGTTGGAGGTGTTTGCCACTGAGCTGTAGAATAGAAGAGCATCCTCTGATTTGTTTCTTCTCTTCTCCTGGTGCCCTGTCCCCAAAAGACTTACTGCCTGCTTTGTTAATGATTAAGAGTTAACTACAGAAGGGCACGTATCAAGTGCTGCGGACATATTATACTGTGTCAGAATTGAGGAAGAAGCCTCAGGCTTGTGTCCCCTGTGCCTTTCTCCAGTATTAATCTTCTCGGTACATGAAACATTTTTCACCAATACATAACCTCTGTTATTACTTCCTGCCATTAAGTGCAGCAAATACTCAGACACTCTTCTGGAACATTTCCAAATGAAATCTCAAAGTCATTACATTAACCTTTTCCATTATAGAGCAGAAGGAAATTAGCTATTGGCACACAGAGAAATATGTTGAAAGTTATATGATATTTCCCATAATTGTATTTTTGTAGTTTTCAACAATGCAAAGAGTTAAACAAAAATGTTAAAAATGTTGCTTGCTTCATTAAAAACTCTCAATTTCTCTATTTTCAGCAAAATAAGCCGTCAGGGTTAGATTCTATAATTGACACCATTGCTTAGGGAACAAACCTATGAATCTTATTAGAGACAAATTCATTACTTTAAGTCCACCCTTAGGACGCAGAGCTCATAAAGAAACCTCTGGAGGGTTCAGCTTAGGGGATGAGATAATTTCAGGCTGCAAATCTACAGATTTGCTGTAATTAACCTGAACTAATTATTGTCAGGCAATGGGTCAGACATCCTGGATAAAAGCCCCTGACTGGTTTTGTGGTCTACTGGGTTTTCAGCTTCTTGTTAAACAAAAAAAAAGTACTGAAAGCACAGTCCTATATATTGCTAAAGTAAAACAAATCTTTCTACCAGGAGACTATAGCAAAGTCTATTTAAAATGCACAGTCAATAGTGCAACTGAAATACATTAATATTTAATATTTTTTGCTAGCCAGCTCATTACAAGTGAAGAACATCAGTAGCAGTGGCCAAAAACACCTCCTGAGAGGACTAAATTCGTCTCTGTATGAAGTGAATGGTTCTGCTTTTGCAAATGTCACAAGAAGGGACCCATTTAAACACTTGCATATATATGCACTGCAGATATACTATTATAGTCAAAGCAAGATACGCCTGCAATGGATGCTGTCTTGTTGTTACTATTCTGGTCCTCATAAGACAGATGCTGCTGTTGATGCACAGGTTGACCAATATGAGCTTCTGTTGTTCCCAGAAGGAAGAGGAAATAAACTAGTCCGTAGCAGGAATGTTGATAGCCTTTTGATACAGATTACATAAATTTAACCATTGTGGGTTCAAAAAGCAGTGACCTTTTTACCACTGGTGGAAGAACTGTCTTTCCTTATGGCTTTTTACACAGATTATTCTAAATGTTTAAACTCCATCATTCTGCTGAAATCATTGAAAACGTGTCAGAATACTGCCATCCTTTGAGGTTTTCAAGACTCGGCTGCACAAAGTTACAGTTAATCCAACCGAGTGTTGTCAACAATCCCACTCTATGTGGTAGGTGTCCTCCAGAGGTCCCCTCCTTTTCTATGATCACGTGACATGATGTATTGTAGTTATGAAGAGAGTGGTTATAAAGATAAATGTGTATTAAGATGTTGTGCTTCTCCTCTCTATTGGAGCTGCTTATTATTTAGGAGGTTTTTGTTTCATTCTACAGGTTCACGCTGTTGCTTTTTTCGCATAAACATGAATCTTTCTTTCCCTTTACTAACTTCTCTTGATCAGTGTTTGCTTACAGGTGGTCATATGTTTTTCACTGTTTATTACTGTATGCTTCAGGGGTATGGGGCTCTTTTTTATTTCCTCTGTGACCCTCTGATACTGTGGGATTTAGTTTCTGGGGAAGACAGTATCCGGATGGTGCTGCACAGCTCTTGGGGCACATCTTGGCAGGTTTGTTAAGCCACCCTAGAGTACGTCAGTGGACGAGCAGAGGGTTGAGAAGTGAAAAAAGACCCCCAGTCCTTATTTTTATCTTCTATGTATTGTAGAGATGACTTTTTAATTGTTTTTCACTCTTTGTGACATTATTATTTTTTCAGCATTAACCCTTTTCTTTCCTTGCTTCCATCAAGGAAAGGAGGCATAATGCAGCATAAAAATAGGTGGAAATCTGAAAAGCAGAACAGCTGTAGAGGGGATCAGTATTGAACATATCACTACTTTTAAATTAGTGCACTACATGAGATCCTGTGCAGATGCGAACTTTCAAGGTGAGCAGAAGGTTGAAATCAAAATACAGAAGTTGTTTGTGCAAAGTTACACATTACCTAAAAGGCAGATTCTGAAATGTGCAAATGACAGGCACTTAAATCCTATTAACTTTCTGTGAGAGACAGACCTTGGCTGCCACTTTTCTACTTCAAACTCTTGACCTTGGTATTTCATGGAGATATTCTACAAATGGAGATTATAAAAATATCCCTCCTCAGGTGAATATGAAAATATATACTTTTATTTTGGCTAGTCTTCTAATCTCTTAAAAGCTTTTATTTTCCTCATGAGATTGTACCTCTTTGGCAACATATCCCATTGAGCTGAGGGAGGTTACAGAGTCTTATGCACTGTTGCTGGCTTCTGACTCCTTTCAAAATGATGCCGCTTCTTGCAAGTGAGATTTGTCCAACCTTCTTCCACCCATTGCTGTGTTTTTCTCTTACAATAGTATAGGAAATTAACAGCACCTTCTTCAGTGCTTACTAGTTGGCTTGCTGTTGGCCTGCTTGTTGCTATCCTTGGTTGTAAATCCAAAATGCTGGTTTTGTAACCTTTGCTCTGTTGGGTCTTCTGGTTCTTTCGTGCATACAGATTTCCACTTGCATTTCAGCCGAGGAGGTGAGTATCTGCAATCGTTGCTTTACTGCCCTGATTAGCTGTGACTGCTGCTTGAGGTGTAGTTTGATCAGATGTGAGGGGAGCATGCTGCCACGTAGCCCTCAGACGCACTGCAACTTACTGCAGTCACGTGCTAAAGCCAAATTGAATTATGCTGCTCTCCTGGATGGAATGGGAGTATGAGGCAGAAGAGGCCAACTCCTTTCATATAGATACATTTACTTGGCAAAATGAGGAAGAAGAGTTTTGTATGGTAAGCATGGGAGCTGCCATTGCCTTTGTCTTCTGTCCAGCAGCAAGCATAGCATCCGTCATCTCTGGTCACCCTAGCCCACAACAGCTCTCTTAAAGGGATTGTGCAATACAGATAGTCCTGGAGTAGAGTACATATGAGAACAGATTTTTTTTTCTAATCCTACTATCTGGGAGACAAGGAAAAAAGCCTTTCCCATACATTTCAATCTGTTTGATACCCTTTGAGAATTGGTCCCTTCCTAATCGGCTTAGAGGAAGAGAACTGCCTACTTGCTCTGCACCCTGTTTATGACAGACATTACAATAGGTACTTGTTGCACGTGAACGGAAAGCCTCAGTTACACGGAGGAGAAGGTGCAGTTATCATACATCACCACTGTATGCCACTGCAGACTGATTACTGTAGCGTATCCCAGACGAGGCTTTGCTACAGCAGGCCCCCAAGAAACACTTAGTTAATATTAAATCGTAATCCTATTACCTTTAGATGTTTTCAGTGCTATTAATCTAACAGTCTGTAAGTTAGCAGTTTTAGAAAAGATTAAGCGAAAATCATAATACTGTTAACCTCTTTGTGCAATAAACACATTTTAAGCACAGTAGGCAACAGGAGGTTAATTAGTAATATATTTATATTCTTTAGTGTCTCATATCTTAAAAATATTCCATATACAATTTAAAATTCGTCAGAAAATCAATATTTCCATGATCTATTTATGCTAAAAATAACATAAACATGAATAATCAGAAATTAATTGTATCAGCTGCTGCCTTTCATAAGTCCTCTAATGGACTGGTACAACTTTCTGTTAGATTTATATACTTGTTTCAGTAAATCTAGTCAAATTGCACCACAATAAAATTATTAATTTTGTATCTTGAAATAGATTTCTAGTCTTGCTTTATATCCTACTCAGATTTTAGTGGAAATTCACTAGTGATGTTTCAAATAATCTTTGCATCAACAACTACCAGGTCCAAGCAAAAAACTAACTTTATGTTGACAAAGCATAAAGACCTCCTTGAGCACTTACTTTTATAGCTAAGTAATCATTTTTGTGCTTTTTAAATCATAAGATGAAACAAATCTCCATTTCTATGGTTTTCTTCTATGAGAATAAAATCTACAAGGATATTTGCCTTTTTGATCTCTTATAGACTTTGATCATTCCCATTGGTTGATTTGAAATCTGGTTATTAATTGATTTAAGCACCCGCTGCTTTTTTCTCTTTATACTTCTGTTCTGCGGCTTAGTTTTAGTTTGTTTGTTTGCTTTTGTCTCCCATTTCTATCATTTAAATGGGACTGCCAAGAAACTTAAATTTAAAGCTTCAACACCACTGTGCATATACAGGCTGCACGACCTTCTACTCCAGGGAAATGAGAGACCCTCTTGGATCCCATCTCTTCCATTCTCCAGCCTTTCAGAGAGGGTGGGATATGGTCTTGGTGGAATGTGCTTCCTTTTAGTGCTTTGGCACTTTCTGATCTTTGATAAATGCGGATCTGGGATTAAAGGGGAGCAAACAAGACCCTTCTTTCCTATTCCTCTGTAAAAGAATTGTGTGTGAAACTAAACTACCTATTTACCAAAAAATATATTCGTAAAAAAATAATAAGAACATAAAGACTCTTCCCTCTAAAAGATGTGTTCTGTGAAGGCCGAGGGCTGTACTTAGTCGCTGCAACCGATTGCTGCTGTGATGGAATTCTTTTCAGCTCATTTTAAAAGAGCTATTGCTAGATCGTGATAATGCTGCTTCTGAAGTAATGTAACAGCAGTTGCATGAAGATGATACAACTTGACCTACTTTTTCTGAGGACCCTTCCTTGTCCTCTGAGTTTCTTTAGGCATATTACTAGCAAACTATGCCCAAATATTTTGACCTAAATGTGATTTCACTCGTCAACTGAATTATATATTGCTAATAATACTTCTAATAATGAGAAAATTCTCATACTCAGATACTATGTTTGACACTGTTTTTTATACTTTCGTAACAATTTCTACTTCTGTCATGATAGCGGGTTTGAACTCTGTAAAACAAGGAGTTCATCCTATCCCATAAATGAGTAAATGCCTCCCCCATGCTTTGCCCTTTTAAAATAGCTATTGGGAAAAAAAAAATAAGTGGAATTGTTGCTTCAATAATAGCTGTAGTGGAAGGAAACTTATAGTAAATAGTACTGTATCTCTGAAATACTAAATTTGGCAAGTTAAACAGCTTTAAAAATCTAAGTCTACTAAGACTAAAACAGTACTGTACTGTGTCTGGAAGGAAAGTAACTATCAGTTGTGAAATATCTTTGGAGTGTTTATTTACCATTCACAGCCACGGAATACATTATATTTTATTGTAAACTTCCTTCCTTAGAGAAGTATAAATCTTGAAACATGCCAATATTTGGTGAAGTAAATAGTCTCTGGAGGAAAAAAAAAGTTTAAGACCATCTATCAAGTGCAAGAAGTTGATAGCAATTAAAATCAGAGTTGTTTATGTATAAACATAAATTGCAGAACTAGCTTAAAATTGGCCAGTAAAAATTTTGCCTGGGTGGAAATTCTACTTGCAAAAGACTGCAAAAAGCAACATCTGAATTTTAAGAACTGTTTTTGCAAGATACACGCCTTTCCTTAGGGACAATATTTTCTGTGTAAATTTATGGCATTACAGAAAATCCATTTGTTTGCTTATTTTCACATTCAAGCATTCTTTAACAAATCCCCAGGTCAAAATTAGAAATCTTAGATAAAATATTATTTTTATTAGATGCACACTAAACTGGATTATATTTCAATGCTCTTCCTCCCACCCCCGCCAAGAGTTACCTAAAGGCTGGGAACAATTTTACTTTAATTAATGTAATCATTATGGTGAACATTTTCATAAGGGAATATATTTACACCTTTTGAATTACTGTGTATTGAAACATAATTTTAATTGTGTCTTTTTAATATGAAAATCCTTAAGGGAATGGGAGACTGTGGGAAGCCTACATGATATTGCTATGTTTCAGGATGGTTACGATACTCAGAACTTGAGCAGATGGAAAGCCCAGAGAAAGAGAACTGCAATGTCCTTCTCTCCAGGGGAGGAAATGGGCTAAACTGGATACCTAGCTGCCCCCTTGAAGTGAATTTGTTGGACCTGCTCCAGGTAGACTGCAAGAGAGATGGACTGTTGTTAAACAGAGCATAATGTACAAGGTTTATTTGAAATTAATGATGTTTAAATGCCTTCAAGCTGCATTTTAATATTTAAATTTCTGAAAATGTAAATTATTAAGACAAAATGTGCATGAATTATTACCCTCAATCTTCCAAGTTATAGTATTAGAAAGTGATGGGGAGAGAGTCCCTCATTCAGCAAACTTCCCTTCCACCACAAGAGATCCTCTTTTCTCCCCTCTTCAGGTTGGCAAAGATATTCAGAACCAGCTAGAGGAAAAGACTGGGCTGGACATTCTCCCAAGTCTCAACAGTGCTGCTCCATGCACACACAGTGAGTGTCTTGCCTGCATAGGAGCCACACTTGGAACAGGGAATATTCTTTTTAAGAGATCAAACAAATTTCACAAGAAAGGTGGTGGAATATCAGTTCACCCTGTGGCTTCAATATTTATGGCAGACAGATAGGCTGAAATTGGAGAGCTTCCCATAATGATTTTATTCACTGGTTCCACACTTTTTTTTTTTCTTGATGGAATTACATGGTGAATTTTGTAATGTACCTTGTTACTGCAGCCAGTTGCTGTACCTTGGGTTTCTGACACCCTTTCTTTGCCGAACACTCAGGGGAGAAGAATCTTTGTTCTTTGCCTTGACAAGGATCAAGGGCTACACATTGGTCCCTTAGTAATAAAGGAGGTAAAGGGAAGCTGTAGGAAATAACAAAAGTAATCTGGTGCTTTTAAACTTGGACTTTATCTTGTCTTCTCTCCACTGAGGACTTGTGAGAATTTCACAAAATAAGACATGAACAAATCAATAGGGGGAACAACATCCAAACCACAATGCAGGCATTTATTGTCTCCTTGTGCATTAAATTACCCAATTAACATTTCCTGTTGCCTTAGCCTGTTCTAATAAGGCTTGACTGTCGCTTATCAGCCCCTAATCTTCTAAATGACAAGCAAGAACTGCAGCTGGATTTACAAGAGCCTTTGGGGCACAATACCAAACTCCCACAGCTCCAAAGATCCATCCTTGAAATTATGCTTATTAGGGGTTCTTATTCATTGCTATTTACTTCACCCAGTTATCTGCTAATAAGATCAGCTCAGCTTTGTTTATTAAAAAAAAAAGTATGCTATACAACTAATTTGTGTGAATAATGTATTCCTCAAAAAATAAGCTTTTTCTTGCATAAAAAAAAAATAGACACAAACATTCTATTGAGTTAACTGAATCTGGCTTGTGGGCTTATTTTTCCCGAACGGGTGACCTATCATTCAGAGGGTATATAAGTAATAAGAATGTTTCCGGAGTACCTGAAAGTGACTTTTATGAGTTGCATGAGTAAATTAGCTAATTAGAATAACAATGTTGGGAAAGAGATGCTGGTAATGAGTAGCTAACAATGAGAAATGAGTTTTAATAGACAGCGGTAGTATTTCTGAATGATAAATATTAGCCGATTATATATAAAAAAAGAATCTATTCTAGTTAGAGATCCTGCTCATGAGCTGTGAGACCGGTGGGGGTGAGGAAGAGATTCATTTAGATAAAATGCTATCAAATTGCCTGTATAGTGTCCTGTCAGACAACTATCGACCCCGTCCCATGGGAGAAATTGATTTCTATGCAGAGGGCTATGTGCTTTCTGCAGTGTATTGCTCCAGTGCTATTGCTCTGCTAATCACACACTGCTGCCTCTTCTCCTTTCTCTCTCTCTCTTTTTTTTTTTTTGTTCTGGAAGATTGATTGAGAGACACAGGGGATTTAGGTTACCATATTTGTTATTTGACCTTTTCAATTATATTGTTAAAAATGTAAATGCTTCATTTTTAATAATGCACATATGAATTTGCTCAAGTGGACTGCAAGTAAGGTTTTCAGGAGGAAGTTTTTATTTTTGTTTTCATACAGGCCTGTGTGAGTTGCTTTGTGCAAGTGAATTTAAATGCAGCTGAGGATGATTCCTGCTTCAGTAAAGCTACTCAGGACATGCCTCAACATGTGGAAATGTGAAGAGTATCCCAAATTAGTGATATCAGAATAACATAGGTGCTCAAAAGTGAAATGACATGTGATCAGGAATTGTTGCATTGGCCATTGGTTTGTATAGCTTTTCCTTTTTATCCTTTTCTTTTTTTTTTTTTAGGTGTGAACACCTTTTGCCAGTTCTCATTTATAACTACTTGTTAACAAAACAAAAGTGCTTGAGATATGAAATGCCAATGTTAAAGTTGAATCCCAGTCATAAATCTTACCCTGATCCAGACAAGTAAGAAAAGGAAAATCTTTAGTTGTCATGAAATGGTCATGCATTTTTTCTCAGATAATATAGCAGAAGTTTATGAAATGGTTTGTCTGATGAGTGCTTGACTTTTTGTAATATTTTTCATTATTATTACATTAGTTTCGTTGTTAAAACTCACTCTAAGCATCCTTGGGGTTAAAGTATGAATGTTTGCCTGTAGGCAGCTATGTCCTTGCTGTTGACTGACAACTTACCTCGACATTTGCCTGCAGGGGAATCCCTGAAAGGGAAGCAACCGTGATTGATAGACCTAACTCTATGCACCCCAATGCTAAGGACGTAGAAGGGAATAAAGATCTGCTGGTAGATCACAGCTTTATTTCACAGCCTGTTGTGACTCCTTGGGCGACAAGTGCAAAACAGCTTAGCCCGAGCCACGTACCAGCCCAGTCTTGGAGACAACCCATGAGCTACAGAAGCCCCCTTTGCACTTAGGCACTGTGCCAAATATCCAGAGTTTGGATGCTTCTGTTTTTATTATTTTGCAAGGAAAACATTGCAAAATGATGATCATATGTAAAAATAAATAAAAAGACAGCTGGCAGTTCCTCCTTTGACTTGTGGCTGCCTGCATCCTTTGATCTGTAGTAAGCAGATGTAAAATGCTGTCCATTGCCTAATGGTAAATTTGCAGTCCCTCCCTCATGTGTAAAGAGGTTGCAAAACTGTGATGCATCAGCCACCAGCAGAACATAAGCACCCCAGAAATAGTTAGCAGTTAGCCCTTGAGCACACAGTCAACCTTTTTATGCTTATTAGGGATTCTTATTCATTACCATTTATTTCACACAGATATCAGCTAATAAGTTCAGTTCAGGTTTATTCATTAAAATACGTACACTGGAAACAGTCGCGTGCAAGCAGCCATCATTTTAACTGAATCTTTATTTGTGCAGGGAGAGGCTTTTTCTTTCATGTCAACGTCAGGGAGAGCAAAGATGGGAAGAAGCTGTCGAACTGATGAGAGATGAACTGTTTGCAGAGCTTTCTTCTGAACTGGTGCTTTTTTCTTATTCAGCGCCTTCCTCCTTTGCCACCCATTGCTAAAGATAAATATGAAGAGAAAGATGTGAGAACAATTTTATCCTCTGACAAAACTTCCCATGTAAACTTTACTGCTTGCTGATTAGTGGTTTATTCTAAGGCTCTCATCACCTCCAAGCTGACCCCCATTTTCCTGGTGTGCTTTCCTCTGTCTACCCCCTCCATGACTGTTTGCTTTTTCCTCTTGCTAACATACTTATTTCATGCATGGTTCTTGCATTTAACCCTGCACTTCTCCTAAATATTTTTCTGTGGTCCTTGTACCTATGCAAATTCTTTACAGGAAAGAAAGACAAGCTTTAAAAAGCCACAAGACATATGCTAACAATTCCTGACTTCCAGCTGTGGTTCATTCTTATGCTTCACTATTTCCTCCTCCTTTATCTATCCTGTGTGCTTAGACATGAAACTCTTGGTCTGGTACATAGGTTGTGTTTAAATGGGCCCTTGTGCACTGTAGCTCCCTCAGGGTTGATCTGAGCCTTCAGTATTTTATGGGTGTTTGGTATTTTATGATAGGACAATTACCTAAGGAATATTCAGTAGAACACAGTAAAAATAATGAGTATATGATTACTAAGCATTTTGCCCCAACATTTAAAAAATTTGCTCATGACAGAGGTTTCTGGGAATCTGTTGATCGTTTTACATGCCTGATGAGCATGATTTTCTTGATGTATCAGCCTTCCTGTGATCTGTTTTCTTACCACTGCTTTCAGCTGAAGAGGGCAAATTCTGTCCCCTTCATGGTATTAGTCTTCAAGTATCTGCAGTTTTATTTCAAACCAGGAAGTCCATGATCATAAATATGGGACTTCCAGAATCTTTAAACTTTTCACATCTCTTACAATCAGTCTGTCTTAACCCAAACAAGATATTCATGCTCTACATTCATCTTTTTTTCCTGATAGCTTCTAAGGTGGCTCTAAGCAATGATGCTAAGGAAGACATAACAGGGCTTCCCAGAAAAAAATGAATAAACCCTGGTAAGCTCTTAGTTATTTACGAGCAGGGCTCTCACTTACAGATGGACTGGCAGGTGGCAGTTGTACCACCCCTGGGAGTTTCACCTCCATGAGACTTGGACTCCCCGGACATCATTTCAGCAGCTTTGGATCCAGCAGAGATCCCGCTGGTGGTAAAACCCGACGAGTGGGTTGAGCATGTGGCACCTAGAACAGCATAGATGTTAATATGTTTTCCCGACTGTAAGGAGCCTTAGTGGACAATTGGGACCTGCCATGTTTTAACATCCCAAGGAAAATCTGTCAAAAAGCAAAGAGACTGCTGAGCACTTGCCTTGTTCCAAATACGTAAGCCCCAAATACAGTATTCTATTGCAAACTCTTTCTTCCTAGGAGAGGACCAAAGCACTAGCAATGGCAAATGTTATTCACATTGCTTAAAGCACTCCTGGAGGATGCTCAACTGTTATGGTGATGAGCCTGTTACAGCATCTTCTATGAAGTGATACTGAATAATATTCACACACTGCTGTAGCACCAGCTGCTCCTCTGTGCATTTTCATCCTGGGGGAGTGGTTACAGCCTGAAGGAAAAGGTTAAGAAGCTGAGTTTGAAGAGTGGCAGAAGCCAGTGAGCACCTGTGGAAGTGAAATGAGACCCTTCTAGCTCTCTTTGAGGTGAAGCATGTGTAGCAAGCGCTCCTGCTGCAGGGAGCCAAAACTCACACCTGTCCTGGCAGTGTCAGTACTTTTTTGGCAGAGCTAGTCTTTTCTGCATGAATAAAAGCTCTTCTGGAGTGTTACCTACCTATAGACATGGCTAAGGTCTCATTGAATCACACAGATTGCTCTTTGCCAGAAAAGTGTTAAATATAAATGCATAGTTGGTATAGACATTGCACGTGTAAAACTAGTCATTGCTAAATGTTTAGTCTTCTAAAGATTCTCAGCGTGTGGAGGATACAAATCTTAATTCCTGTATTTTAGAAACTGTTATGCCATGCTCTCTACAGGAAGTCACCACTAAGAGCCTGCTGTAACACCATGATCTGTAGCAGAAGGCAAGGCTGTGCAGCTGACTAATTATTAGGCAGCTCCTGTGTACTGAGACCAGTGCTGCTACTGATCAGGCTGTAGTGCATCAGCGTAGCTTCCCCCTCTCCCAGTCCTCCTCTTCGGAGGCTCTCTCATGTTCTGTCCCTCTGCTGGTGCCATCCCTCAAAGCCACCATCTTTCCCGTTGAATTTCAGTTAACATCATATTCAGCCACCTAAGTTCACTGATCAAATCCTAGAAAGTAAAACTAATTTTAAAAAGCCTATTACAATATTCACACCCAATATCTCTCAAAATATAATGAATCCCCATTGTCTGGAGAGTATAAACCATATCTAAAGAATATATAGGAACTGTAGGTACACACAGCATGTTCCTGTACATCATCACTTATTACTGCCGTGACTCGTCATCCTATTGACGTTTCCTAGCAAAGTGGAGAGAGAGCACAAACTTCAAATGAGCACTGTCCTGAATTTGTGAATACCACTTAGGCATACACAGAAAACACCCTTAACAGACTCCTACACATAATGTGCACTTAAACATGGGAATCTTTGTCTTCAGTGCAATGCAGAAGAGAAGAGATTACTTAGAGAGATTATTTTTTCAAGGGGTAAAATTTTGCTAGTCCCTGCTTACTAAGATGGATTTTAGTTTTCTATTTCTAAGGAAAAAGAAAAGCATTTGCTCATACCCTTTTCTTGGAGAGTAGCAGTAGGTCCTCCAGAAAGCACACCTCCCCCCGAAGATTTTGCTTCTTGGGACATCATTTTGGAAGCAAGCGAATCTTTCTGGATGCCAGATGTGGTGAAACCAGCTTTGTGAACGTTGTGGTCAGACATTTCGGTCTGGTGGCGCAGGATGCAGTGGGTGCACTGCTGGGCTCAACTCAGCTTTTTATACTACTTTGCTGATTACATAAGCAGCAGAGAAACAAAACTGAAACCTATGATGAGAAGGAAAATGACCTCAAAATCCAGAACCATCTAGAAAACTTACAAACAAATCATCTATTTTCTAAAACCGATTAATGGTGTATGGATCACACGGGGCTGCTTTGCTCCTTCATTCTCTGCATTGAACTCTATTGTCAGGGACTGCACTGGCAGTCGCTAGGATCTTTCTCCACCTGGAACTTCAGGGACAACCGGTGGATGCAGAGCTGTTTTTTGGATTTACATAGACAGCAGCGACCAGATCCAGAGAGGAGTCTGAAAAGTTCAGATCTCCTGCCACTAAAGACCACATGCTGTACGGTCTTGTAGTGGTCCCAGGCCCAAAAAAACACACATGCCTCGGGTAAAAAACATTTTTGCCTTTTTCCTTTGAAAGTATGTGTGTGGGGAGGAAGAGTGACAACAAAACCACAAAGCACCATGGCACCATGTTACAGCAAGCATTTTTAACAGGAAGTCAGTTCCTAAATTCTAGGTAGGCATGCATCACTCTCTGAATGGCATCAGGATTCCAACAAAGGCCAATAACAGCAGCTTTATACCTTTTTTCACCTTTGCTTTTTCAAGAGCTTCCCTAAGTCTTTGTTATGTTTTGCCCCACAGCTTGGCAGTATGACTTCTCAGAGAGTCAAAATTCTAGGCAGTCAAAGTGTATTTTTGGTACAAGTTAGCATTTTGAAAGAAGGTTTTTACAAATAAATATTTTAACCAACAACATTAAATCTTAAGAAATATCTTATGAATCAGTACAACTCTGAATATAGACAGTAGACAAAAAGGCAGCAAGGTGGTAGTAATGCAAAAACTATACTTCAGGTTTTCTGTAGCACCCAGAGATCAGTGATGGAGACACTCCAAAATGAATTGTTAACAAGGAGTTTGCAAATAGCACATCTCCTTTATTGCACAGTCTCCTTAGCTGATTACTTTTTTCCAAATTTGTATGTCTCGTCCCTGGGGTAAAGACAACTGTCTGATTAAGTCAAATTAGCACAGGGATAGCTCTCAGAGTGAAAATACATAAGCTAAAGATAGAGCATTCTTGCAATTGTACAGTGTCTGTATTTCGTACATGGTGGGCTACAAAAGGTACGAGGTCTGTTCCTCTGTATCTCTATTTGGGCCCATGTGGTGTTTACCAGAGCAATGGGCTATCTGATCCAAGAAAAATATGCCTATTAAATACTCTTAATTTGTATATGCTGCTATTTTTTATCTAATCTACTTGCATTAGGGCATTCCCACAATTTCTCAAGACTCTCATTTAGCATTTTGAATAGTTTAATATTGTAAAGTATCTAAAGTTACAGCTTAAATAGAATCATAGAATCATAGAATGCCTAAGGTTGGAAGGGACCTCTAGAGGTCATCTAGTCCAAACCCCCTGCACACGCAGGGCCACCTAGAGTACGTGGCACAGGGCTGCATCCAAGCGGGTCTTGAAGATCTCCAGAGAAGGAGACTCCACAACCTCTCTGGGCAGCCTGTTCCAGTGCTCTGTCACCCTCACTGTCAAAAAATTTTTCCTTAAGTTCCTGTGGAACTTTTGGTGTTTCAGTTTGTGGCCATTTCCTCTTGTTCTGCCACTGGCCACTACTGAAAAGAGGCCGGCCCCATCCTCCTCACTGCCTCCCTTGAGGTACTTATAGACTCTAATTAGATCCCCTCTCAGCCTTCTCTTCTCCAGGCTGAACAGGCCCAGCTCCCTCAGCCTTTCCTCATAGGGCAGATGTTCCAGGCCCCTGACCATCCTCGTGGCCCTGCGCTGGACTCTCTCCAGCAGCTCCACATCCCTCTTGTACTGGGGGGCCCAGAACTGGACACAGTACTCCAGATGTGGCCTCACCAGGGCTGAGTAGAGGGGTAGAATCACCTCCCTCGACCTGCTGGAGACGCTCCTCTTAATGCACCCCAGGAAGTAAAGCACAAGTAAAATTCCATGTAAGAATAAGATCGTTAATGCTGTAATGCATCTTCAAAGAGACAATAAAACAAAAATGTAACACTCTTCGCAGGTGTTACTACAGATCCTTGCTTCAGAACTGCTAGAATTTTTGGTGCCCTCTTAATATCGTTTATTTTTGATACTCCTAACATCTCATCAGTAGATGATGAGAAAGTCTGGCAAAGCAATGGGGAGTAAAAGCTTCATGAACTGCATCATACGAGGGGACCTCCAAGGGAAGGGCTCCGTCGCGGGGCGGCTCAGAGGCAGCGTGGCCGGCGGGGGCCGCGGCCCGACCTCCCCTCCGCGCGTGCCGGAGCGGCCGCAGGGAGCGCGAGCGCCGGGACGCGCCGCAGAGCGGGCCAAGGGCCACGCGCCTCGGTCGGGGCGCAGCGCTGCACGTAGCGCGTGGCGGGGCGGTTGGCGCGGGCGCAGCAAACTGCTGCGTTCGCTCGTTCCCTTAGCAGTAAGCACCAACACCGACTAACGCGTCTTCTCTTAGAAGAGCTTTGGGCGGGCAGCCAAGGGGCAGGCTGCCTCTGGTGGTCCCGGTGGCTCAGTCCTGTTGACCAGGCTGGAATCTACGGCTATGCAGAGAGCACGCTTTTTCTGAGGGAGAGATTTCTTGGTCGGGAGTCTGGTTTCATGCTTTGCGCATGAGAATTTCTGGGTTCAACTCCTTGATATTGTGGGGATTGCACTGTGTGCAGCTCAGGAAAGTTTCTGGGCTGTAGAAGAGGAAGGGAAATGGAGCTCGAAGCAGGAATTGAAACTCCTGAGAAGATCGGTGCAGGTTGATGCTGCAGGTGGCCAATTTAATGATTAGCCAGCACCAAAGAGAGCACTTGTTTATTGCAGCCATTTATCTTCTAATTTTGGTGCTTGTATAATATTACAATGATGTAGTTAAGTAACTGGCAAAAAAGAAATGTGCTACACAGGAAAAAAAATTCTCTACCTGATTTTGCCTCTGAAGCAGCTAACTGCGGAGTCAGAAGCACTAGAACTGGTGGGAGGGAGAAGGGACTGGAGAGACCTGGGTGGAAAGGAGATCAGGGCCTCTGATCCATCTAGCAGCTATGTGAAATCACATCTCGCAGTTGTGTTGCTGCTAACAGCTGTGAAAGCAGGATCTGGCAGGTATTCCCTCCTTTCTGCTGGCATATGCACCTGGGTACCTGAATAGGAAGGAGTTTGAAAAACTTATCCAAAGGAAAACTCATGGTTGTGTTGTTGTTTTGGCTGTCTGACTTGATTCATCTCATGGAGCGGCTTTTTCTTGAGGATTTTCACGCATGACTCTTCAGAAGGGGTAGGAACAGGTAGGTGGGGACAGAAGAGGAGCAGACCACCCTTTGCATGACGGTCCGTGCTTCTGCCAGAAGCCAGAAGACATCACAAACTGCATATGTCTCCATGAATGTCTTTGCGCGGTGAAGAGGGGAACCTTACAGAGTTTAAATCTGGTCAGGATTTAAACACATAACAATACATAATTAAGGAGCAATCAGTAAAATATGTATTCAGCTATGAAAACTATGAAAATTTCCTAAACTATCTTCACCTCTAAAGGGAATCCAGAACAATGGGATGGATTTTCAAGATTTTTCTTAAACCTGCTTCCCACGGCAGTTGGCAGAGTTAATAAGCAGAGAAAGAAGGAGCTATTAGTCTCTTAAAGGTAAGGCCAGTGAAGTTAGTGCAATAAGGAGAGGGAAGCCACTGAAAGGATTCAAGGAAAGTGTCTGTTCACAAAGTATGTCATGGAATTAGTCAGAAAGGAGATGACCATAAAATCTGATATATAGTTGCATTGACCTGGGTGAGGAACATGTGACATGGTTCTAGAAACAGCTAAGCTTTGCATACCTTTATACGCATGTGGCTTGTTATGCAAACTTGGGATATTCTGTTTTCATAGGCAAAAAAGAACGAATAAGCGGACAAATCATCTAAGCCAATCGATTTGTCAATAGGCACACGGACAAATCCTCTGAGCCAATCGATTTGTCAATATGCTTTTATTGTAAATAGCAATGTAAATAGCAAGCAAGCAGTACTGTGTGGCCAAGCACAGCACTGGGCGGCCGGGGAGTCTCCGCTCCACCAACGACGCGCAATTTGCAATCCACGAGAGCCCCTTTTATACCCGCTCAGTTCCTCATTTCGTTGTCTTGCTGAGTCATTCGCCAGTCTCCTTTCTGTGCATGTCCTTCCTTGTTGCTAGGGGATCTTCCAAGCCCTTTGGTGGTCTTCTTGGGGTCTTCCAGGCCACCTGGTGGTCTTTTTGGTTGAAGGCTCCTCTTCTTCCTCGGTAAACTTTTCACCTTTCTGCTAGCAAGCATGCGCCCTTCAAACTTCTTTTTTTGACCATTTTGCAAAAACGGTTTGTGGTAGAGCCTGTGGTATCTGCGACCACCTCGATGGCCATTTTTGGCAAAATAACCATCGAAATAGCAACAGAGAGCACCAGCTCATCACAAGCTCCCTGTCCTCCTGTCCTTTTTTTATTCAAGGCTCACATTCTTGCTTACATTAGCGGTTATTTTGCACATTCTTGCTTACCACACTATTTTAGTGAATAATTTTGCAACCTTCTGTCCCTCTCTGTTCACGGATTACATCCTTGCTCACTACATATACATATGAAAATATATTTCATATTTTGTACATTTATATATTTATAATTATATAATATATATTTATATTTTATATTTATGTAATATAAAATATATAGTCTATATTATCCTATCTACACTATATATACGATATATAATATTAATATTTATACAATATGTATTATTAAAAAAAGGATTGTTTTTGCATCCTCGTAAGCTCTGCAGTTCATTGATACTCTGCCTTGTAAATAGTTGAACTTGGCATAACATGGTCAATTCATTGCTCCTGTCCTTAAAATGAGTTAGTCAGCTATGTGAGTATTAGAAGAAACCATAGGAATCAAAACTGAATGATGACAGCCCATTAGGTTACATGAGTCAGGGACTTGTGGGCACTATGGGGTCTCAAGTCTCAGCTGGACCTCCACCCGCAACCTCTGCCCATGGGCCCACGGGTTTCATTTGGGCTGAGCACGGGGCCTTCAGACCCCCCCTGCACTAGGTTGTCACTATGTGTGTCTCCAGCTCCATCACAGCTCTGCTTGTGCTTGATTATTGGCTTCATTGATGCAGACCCTTCTCCGCTTAATGTTACACTTGCTGTGTGACAGTGGACTCGCCCAACAACTCCTGATCTGGATTTTCTGGCTTGTGTTTCTGGCTTGACCTCAAACCTGTCTCATCATCATGAACTTGGAAGATGATCCGGACTCTCAGTTGAAATTGGGCATCTCTGGACCTCTACGAACTCTGAGCCTGCCCTGCTTGCCCTGCGTATTGTGGGTATTGGGACAGGGTTGGCTGCACCCTGACAACGTGTAACATGGATAATATTGTTACAGCCTCCAGGTAAAAAAAGATCCAGTGTCGCTGCTGAAGTGGAATGGGGAACAGCAGGAAGTTGGTTTGTGAGTCTGTAACTTCCAGGGATTCTCTCCCTTCAGCTATCCATCCAAAATTTGTACTGCTTCTTACTGATGACCTCTATGCCAGTCATGTTGTCTCTAATGCTCCCTTACCTGCTTTGGTTTACTGGCACTTTGGTTACAAATGGTAACTTCAAAAACATTGGGCAAATGTATTTGCTGTCTGACTGAGGTAGCAGGGAGCCTATCACAGAAAGATCATTGTACATCTCTGTGAAGGTAGCCAAAAACTCAGATAATGATAATTTGAGAGGCAAATTGCTGTAACCTCTGGTTGAAGTATGGTATGAGAAAGAAAATAGCTCATTTACCTCACTGAACCTGACAGTTTTAGGAGAAACTTTTAGCAGAAACTTGGGTCTGGGAGCATATCTAAATAATTTCCCACCTCTAGAGGCTAAAAATCCGAGGGAGAGATACAATTGGCATGAACTGACCTGAAAAGCATTCAGTGGCACTTCAGACTCCCAGAGAAGAGAGAGTCAAACCTGTGGTTACCAAGCGCATGATTGCATTTATTTTCAACATCACTACTTCAGTAGTCTTAGTTACTGAAGGCTTTATGCATGCAGCTAGCATAGTTTGATGTTTAGTTTTCTGAGTTTCAGGTTCGAATCAAATTCTTAAGTGTCTAAAATCATGTGCTGTCTAGACTGTGCACTCTTTGAAAGGAACAGGAAAATGAGAGGCTTGATTGGAAGTACTCTGAAAACTTGGGCATCCTTCCCTTCAGTAGAGGAGAGGAGAAAAAAAAAGAAAAAAGAAAACCACAACTCCCATGCACAACTCCAACTCTTCTGTGTTTCCTCAGGAATTACCTTATTTGCTGGTGTGGGTGGATGTAAACCTCTCCGTCCCTTTAGTATATTTTGAGCTCCTTGGGATCCTGATGGATGTGCCACTTAACCTATGCTTTCCTCCTAGTGAGGTTGGGTAGCTAATCGCAGATATTAATCTCTGTGTAGCCTGCTTTTGGTAGTCACCTTTTTCATTCTAATAGCGTGTTCATTGAAGTCACTTTTTCATAAATATTTTTTCCCATAAACCTCTGTCTCAAAAGAGATTATTCAAATAGCTTTTAAACAATTACTCTTTTGAAGGTTCTAATTGAAGAAAATAAACCTATAGAGAATCTGACTGAACCAAAGATCTTCAGCATCCAAGATTATCTATCTGTCACCCTGTGACCTATTTCCTTCACACAACTTTTTAATTTTTGTAGCAATTATGGTGTATATGGATAATACCTATTAGCATATTTATGGTCATTGCTTCATATTTATTGTCTGCACAACTCATTAATCTTCATCTAGTGTGTTAGCCTGACAGCTCAATCTATTTTGCAATCTCTGGGCAGCAGCCATATCCAAAAAGCTTTTGTTTCCCTGTAAATAAACTGTGTTCATGACCAGAGGACAATGGTGCATCATGCAGTGATTGACACAAGCCATGGCTGCTAATCAAAAGTAGATTTTATTACCAGCTGAGTCAAGTGCGTTATGGGGCTATTGTTCTAGTGCTGTCAGGGCAAGAGCATACGTAGTCAGTCACCTTCTCAAGATGGGTTGATTGTTCTCCAAGATTAGACAGAGTTGCCTTATTATCCATCGCAGACAACAAGGCATCTCACCCAAACAGACGCCTTTACAGAAACTGCCTGTACATTGAATTAATTTGAATTGCTAATGCATAATCTGTCCAGCACAGATGTGCAATGAATATTTGGATGTTGTTTTGCATGTCAGTTGAGAAGGCTGAATGATGAGGTGATGATCATTCAGTGATGGGTACTGGACATTTGCCAACAATTGAGTTTGAGCACTTTCCCTGACAGTAATCAGATCAGCTTCCAAAACCTCTTTTCTTCAATTCACTGACAATTTGTGTTAGAATACAATGCTCTCACAGTTAACACAGTTGGCAGCAATTTGCATTTTTTTCATATAATTAAATTTTTCATTTTACCCAAGAAGAAATGCATGCAAACCACATATAGCTGAGATACGTATTCTTAGATACTTGCCAGTAGACTCCACTCGAATAGGAGGTCATCTAGATAAGTCAAAAACATTGAACATTGAAACTCTTTAATCACAATGCAGGTGGCACTAGTTTTATTACTTATAAAAGTAGATGTTTTTAAAAGGTAGATTTGCTGTGAAAAATTAGGAACATTGTTATGAAACTGTATTAGAATCGCCATCCAAGAAAAGCAATTAGTGTATTAAACATTTAAAATATGGCCAAGGGAAAGATGAGAAGCACAATGTTATGATATAAAAAAAAAATCAACCTCTGTCGGGATTGACTTAATACAGAATAGAAACAGAAGTAAATCCCACGGGATGGATATTGTGATATCAGGGGACTGATGTGAGTTGACACAGTCTTATCACATGATTAATGTGAACATGAAGGAGGCTTTTATGCAGTTGTAGTCGTAGACTCTCAGGGATTTAACTAGTTAAGTTCTAAGTATTTCCAAGGATGAAGCTGAAGGTTCCACATCCTGTCTGGGCAACTTGCTCAAGGATTTGATCACCTTCATGGTGAAATTTTTTCTCCATGTTGCTACTTAAAGTCTGCTATTCTTTGTCTTATTCTGAGAAGATTCTGCCTTTCTCTTCTTTATAACCTCATCAATTCATGTCTAAAAAGCATAGTTCAAGCCCCAACTTTAAAACACAAGTAGCTTAAGAAGTACTGGTAGCTACTGGTAGCTTAGAAGATCCTGATGGGGGACNAGATTCTGCCTTTCTCTTCTTTATAACCTCATCAATTCATGTCTAAAAAGCATAGTTCAAGCCCCACCTTTAAAACACAAGTAGCTTAGAACTGCTTAACACAGTAGCTTAACACTGGTAGCTTAGAAGATCCTCATGGGGGACATTTCTGTTACCTTAAAAATGTTACCTTCCATCTTTAGCTATTTAATTAGTGCATCTCTAAACATATAGTGAAATACTTTCCCTCAGAAATAAAATAATGTTTCTCAAGCATGTGTTCTTCCTAGAACACATATCCATTAATGCAGGTTTGCTATTTGTCCCTCTTAGGTCCTAACCTGTGCCTTAGGTGAATGCCTGATAGAAAGAACAATCACTGCCTTTAGTAAAATTTACTAGTGAAATTTAGCACATCTAGGAAGAAAATAAGGAGTGATTGTGCCAGGAGCCAGTAAAGGTCAGAAGGGACCTTTTTAGCTAAGTCTGTATGCCAGCCTTGTTCACAGTTGGGGTAAGGGGCTATTATGGGGGGTTTTGCTATTGTTTTCATATGTCAAAAGTAAAATATTATCCTTGCCTTAAATATAAAGCAACTCACAGAGTGATACTGGTAGTTTTTTTTTTTTTTTCTGGGGAAGAAAATTCCAATTTTGGATGTTTTAATTTTGTACCTTGTTATAAAGACACTTATGGTCATGTGCATTCTACAGCTTGAAATTCAGAAACAAAGCACTTGAATAAATGGCTTGAGAAAGCTGTAAGTTTAGACCTCTGCATAAGGCTGGATGTCAAATTCTTACCAGGTGTCTACCCGATGCATCTGAATTCCAAACTGCGCTCCTCGGGGCTCCATCCTTCCAGCTGCTGATACCTCTGCATACCTTAGTACTGATTCTGAGCACAGTCAGAGCATGTTAGTCTTCATGTTGTGAAATAGCTTGTACCTGGTTCAGTTTTACTGTTCTTTTGATACTTAAGGTGCCCACTCCTGTATTCAAACTTACCAGCCGAGGCCCTGCTCAAAATGTGCATTGAAAAAGAGGGACAATCCTGCCTTGGATGCAGTAGCTCAAGGCTCCGATGATTCACACAGATCGGGACTCACTGTTAGAGAGTATCACCAGGTCTTGGTCACCGTAGGAATAGGGATTAAAAGTGCCAGTCAGCAAGGGGGTCATGTTCTCATTTGTTCAGTCTCTGATGAAGTTTTCACAATTTCACTGGGCTGCTTGCTTGTTCCTGAACAAGGACCTTTTCCTTAGGGTTAAAGATCTTACCTTCCAAGGCATAAAATTTCTATTTCACCTCATTTCAAATGGATGTCAGCAGTATGGTCTTCATTTTTTTTGAGTCTGAAACTGGAATTAAGGATAATGAAGAATTAAAAAGGTAAAACTCTTTCCTCTGATAAGTAAAAGTTCCATTTGGTCTTAAGCCTTCTCCTGTACACAGTTACGCTAACAAAACTTCAGAAAAATATCCTTACAACTCCTTCTGGAACATAGGGAGCAGATTCATGAAAGCAGTAGACCAAGTATATAAGCCACTGATTGGTTGCAGCTCTCCCTGTTCTTTTCTGGAAGAAATGTGATGCCAAAAAAAAAAGAAAAAAAGGAGTCAATAAGTTAATGGTCAGAGTGCTGTTTTGAATAATGCTGAGCTCCCACTGCTATTCAAATGTAACCACAATCATTGGCTTAATAGGCCCATTTCAAAGTAAACCATCTACAAACATCAAATGAGCGTTTATAAGCATAGGATCCTTTTTTAGTTCAAAGGTGCCACATGCCAATGTGCTTCAGGCATAGTGCTGAGGTCCTAGAGTGGGCCAGCTGCATTTTGCTTCACATAGATGTAACTGGGAGAAATGCAGGTTGTGGTCTCTTCCATTTAGCCCAAGACAAAAAAAAAAAGCAAATTCACTGTTGGTCTCTGCTAGGTGGGATGCCAGTTCTCACTCTCACCTGTTCTGCAGCTTCTGTTCCCAATGACTGCACTCCAATCATATATTTAGGGATCATTGCAAGGTCCAGGGGCTGAAAAAACAACCTGTTTCTAGAAGTGATATAGACAGCCACCAAAGGCAATAGGAGGAGAGAAGCACATCTGCTCATGAAGGCTGGACATTAATAGATACCTTGAAATAATACTGCCTTGGGCAGTTAAGTAACTTTCCTCATCACAGGAAAGTGCCTGCAAACTTCTGAACATTGCCCATATGTAACAACATAATGCTAACTGTACAGAAAGGTTCATCAGACAAGTCTGAATCCTTGTGGCTAATTCTTAAATGGGAAAGAAAGTGCTTGCCTATTTATAATGCTGAGGCTGCTGGGCAAGACGCAGTGGAAGACCTAAATTAAATGTCAAATTATGAGGTACTAACAGTAAATAATGGAGCAGTGGCTGCAGATAAGGCACTGGACAAGCTATTTACTGCAGGTAGGTTGTGCAGTCCAGATGGATCATTCTGACCACATCTGTGTGTTTCCTTACTCTGATCAGAGAGCAAATTGGTACGAGTCTGCGCTGCCCACATATCAGGGCCCTTGTTTCTGGATTTTGTCTGAACTGTAAAAAGCGACTACTTGCCTGCACTGTGTGCAGCTGCGGTGGGGACAGCATGCTCCACAGGTAGCTGTGCTCACTTTGAAATGCCTATAGCTGTGGGAAGGTGTGCTGATCCTTGATCCAGAAAGGCGATACTTTGCAGACTGTATCTATCTCAGGACATCTTGGAGAAGTACAAATGATAGGTGGCCTGCTACTTGTTCATTCCACTTGCCCACTTACCTGGAAGAGCTGACGGAGTTATAGGGTGCTTGTTATGCAGTAGACAGTTCTACAGCAGTCATATATCAGCCTGCAGGGAGAGGGACTCCAACACAAACATCTTATTTTTGCTGTCTAAAGAAGGGACCCACTGCTGGTGACTCTTCCTTACTCTTCCTTTAGAACCTGCTTTGAGTGATTGAAGAAACTTGAAATGCGTTGGCATTCCCTCTGAAGTTGTGTATGGATTTTGAGACAAGAAGAGTAGTGCCCGCTTCCACTCAGTTGAGCAGATGATGTAAGATCCGAGAAAGGAAAAGCATGGTATTCTACCATGGTCAGTGTGGGTTATCCTCCCCAAGTAAGATTCTGCAGCTGGTGCGGCTGCTGTGCGTTTAGTTGTACATCTGGTAGGAAGGAAGGAAGTGGGAGAGTTGCTGGATAAAATCTTGGAAGGAAATGGAGGTTTATTGGCAGAAGAGTCCCCAAACTTCCCGTCTACCTCCATGTCACATTTTCATGCCTGTTTCCTGAACCTGCTCCAGCAAAGCAAGTGGACAGGCTCACTCCATCTCATGCTACTCCCTGAGCCTCCCCAGTGCTTGGTAAGCCTGACTGCTGGAGGGAAACCACGCAGGTCTAGGTGAAGACTGTGCCTGGTCACAGTGTGATTAAACATGTGGAGAAACTTTTCTTGTGTGGCCACACAGAGCAGGCTACTCTGTGGTGTGGTTCTTCGCCATGCAGGAGCATCACGTAGACGTGGTTCTGAAAACAAACAGCCTGTGGGACTCGTTCAGTCAAAAGCGCCTCAGTTCCCCATATGTATGTGTATTCTGTGACTGCTAGGGGGAATAAGTTGCTGGCTGCTGGAAATTTCTCCCTATTTGCATCTGGGCAGCATGTGAATATATCAGTTTCTCACCACCATCTGTCCTTTGTGTCCAGGTTCACGCCCGTTGTGGGCTGCTCGTGTTTATTGACTACAAGAATCCATGAAAAAGGGAAAGAGAGATATTCCGGCCCATGAAGAAAATCATTCCTTGGATCCCTGCTCAACACAAAAGGCTGTTTCTTGGACTCAAACATTTGCACACAACTCCCTACTCCTGGTGGAGGATGATCCCTGTAACTAACTCTTTATTCCTGACTATAAGTGATAATTAGAAAAATATTGTACCCCTGCTGAGAAACCATGAAGAGCTTGTTTAAATATCAGTGGTGATAACAGCAACTAAGCGTAGATTGGATATGCTTTTAGAGTGCCGATGTAGCTATTGAAAGAAGAATATTCCACGGGAAAGAGCTGAACAGATGTGTAATATTTGCTGGCTCTTCTTGGGTACAGAGCAATAGGATTTGAAATCTTATTTGTTCAGCAAGATATTGACACTTGACAGCTCCTGTCATGATTGTGTCATAACTCATGTGAAAGTGAGTTTCATCAGCGTAATTGAGAAACTCTGAAACTCTGAACTGAGAAACTGAATTGAGAAACTCTGAAAGTTTATGGATCACTTCCTGGCTGCAGGCCCAGCTCAATCCTTTTCCCCCCTTCTTTTCCTTTGAGTGGTTTGGAATCCCCTTTGCTAATAGCATCTGGTACCAGAATCTGGTTCTCAGAGGAGGCAGATAACATTGCAAAGGAAAAAAAAATCCTTATTTTTCCTGTCCTGTCTGCCAAGATCAGCACCAAGCACTGTCTGATGGGTAGTTTGAATTTTGGGGTGAGGGGAGAGGACCAGGAGTTTCAGATCTGAATTTATTTATTTGGCTAAGCTTGTAAAGGTCTGTAATGAACGAGCTACAGCCTTTTTGTGCATTAATAATTAACAGCACAGTTCTGTGCTGAACTTTGAGCCTGGAGTCATCATGGTGGAGAAAACACGTAGAGTCACTTACGCAAAGAAAACACTTGTCTTGAAATCCACTGTGGGAGTCTATTGACATATAAGTAGATCCTGCCCGAGTTTCAATCATCTGTTTAATGCTTTTAAAGTTTTTTAACTCCCTGAAACTGCGGCTTTTGTTACTCTTTCTAATTAACTTTCTAATACTGTTGTAAATGACCTCGCTCTTTGTCTGTGTGAGAGAATCTGATGTAGAAAGAGTCTAAAGAAGGAGGGTGAAAGCTAGAAGAAATCCTGGAGGCAAGAGTGAAAAAGGAGGCTTGAATTAAGTTGTAGAAGGAGCTGATCTTCCTGCCTACTCATTATCTATCTAAAGGAGTTTCCATGCAAGCAGCTGCAATATTGCAGTGACTGTGTGCTGACCTGAGCACCAGAATTTTATTTCCCATATTCTTACCACAGTTTTTGGAGGATGTGTCAGAGACCCCAGTATGTTGGACAATCTTTTTTTTTTTTTTTTTTAACTCTTCTGCCTGCCTTTCACATACCACTAAGGGAATAACAGCTCAATGCCATGTACAATTGCATGAAGCATTAATCATAAGACACAGCAACTTCCTGCCCCTTTCTTCCTGCATGTTGTGGTCATGCAGGCCATTCGAGGATGAAATTCTCTGAGATGAAGAGAACAGCTTTCTGAATATTTTAGAATAATAAGGTACATCTTGCACAGGGATAATAGAGAGAGGAGATGATAGGGTGTGAAACCTTGTAAAAACAAAGAGTAAGTATACTAGGGGTGACAGAGAGAGAACATGTGCATGCACAAACACAGGGCATCAATGCAAATATAATCACTGATTATCACAGTGTGAATTTGGACTTAAGGTTTTGCAACTTGCAACACGATACAGTTTTTCTTTAATCTATTTAATCCATTTTTTTCTCTCTTCTGGACCATCAGGCATAAAACACTTCATACAATGTTGTTTGCACATAAATAACATTTCTCATTTTGCAGGCCAAAGTGATGCTATAGCAGATTCTAGAATAAAACATGAAGAATATTACTGTTGCCAGCTGAGCTCATAAGAGGATCTTACATCAATTAATTTCCTAAACAAGAAGGTATTTTATACAGTTGGAAGTTATGTGAAGGGGCTATGCCTCCCTCCAGTTCATTAAAATAAGTTAAATGTATGTGTGCACATGTATATAGATTCTGATCCTTATTAGTGAGAAACAAATTATATGTAAATCATCCATTCATTACTGTTACTCCAAGTTTATTCTTTAAGAAATGAATGTAGGTAGGAAGTATTTTATATGTGATTGAGAAAAATGTTGTTTAGGAGACTGGCTCGAGGAAGAAGCTACCTACTTTGGACATAATCCGTGCTGAAAATACTGTTTTCTTCTAATCCACTGTGGAAATCCTGCTTTCTCCTGAATTGCAGTTTGAAGAAGATCCCAGCATGGATGTTTTATTTCAGGCTATATTTCATATCTTTTCAATACTAGCCAGTTGTTTTAATACTTTTTTGTGTCTGCTCTGCATTCAGTAGGTTGGAATGTACACACATATATATATATATATATATATACACACACACACACATATATATGTATTTAGATGAGCACAGTTGATAATTTTTGATGTATATTTTATGAGGCTTATTCACCTGCATGAGTCAGAACTGGTTTTGCCTAATTTTAGTTAAAATGGTTCATAATCAAGATCTGTTTCCCCTGTAAAATATGAAAATTTGTTTGAACTGCCAGGTTAGATTACCATGTTAGATCAGTGGCAGGTGCTCTTGTTCACTGCAGAGAGCATTTTAAATTTAATTCTATTTCATTATGGTTTCAGTCTCTAGAAGTGTCAGTTATTAACAATCCCATAGCCTCCAAGTTCATGACACACAAGGATATTCCCTGGGCTTGCTATACCTAAAGCCAAGGCCCCAGAAGCAATAGCAAATATCACGCAATGACATCCAGTGGGTTTCTCCAGCAGCCCTCTTTGCATTTTGTTCTTCACTTTTAAGTGGCAATAAACAGACCCGTCAGACCACAATTTCAGAGTGGAGAGAATCATAGAATCACAGAAAATTCTTAGTTGGAAGTGAGCTTTGAAAATGATCCTGTGCAACTTTCTCTTGAAATCAGGACTTCAGGTTTGGTTAAACAGAGCCCCATCAAGCCAAGCGTTGAATATTTTTCTAGCAGGGAGGTCCCACCATTTCCTGGATCAAACCCTTCCAGTATTTATGTGTTGTGAGAGTGAGGATTTTTTTCCTTTGTCGAGATTGTTTGTTCCCATTGCCTTTTGTCTTGTCACCGGGAAGAGATTGTCTTCTCAACATCAACCTTTTAGGATTTCTGGAGTCTCCTCAGCTTTTCTTCTCAAGGCTGAACAAATCCAGGGAACTCTCAACCTTGCACTGAGTTACCTTAGCCCAGTGTCCCGGCTTAAGTGGCATGAAGGGATGCTCACTGTCCAGCCAGAAGAGCTGGTTAGGTGTTGTTCTTGAACCCTGCTCAACTCATCCATGCTAGACTCTGTCCTTTACGCCCTTAGGGGAGATGTATGTGACTGCACTATGGTTATTCTTATGGGTGATCTTTCCAGAAATTTCAGGTGAGATCAATAAGAGTTTCTGCTCTTTGAACTACCAGCAAGGCAAGTTTTGCAAGGGTATCGGGTTGTTTTTAGTGAATTTGGCACTGCTGCAATTTTTAGCACAGCAGACCGCCCTGCCTCCCCAGGAATTCCCACTTCCCTATCTTGCTGCTGCTGACAGTCCCCATCATTTCCCATCGTGTTTCTGCCCTATCAGCAGAGTTCATGCAGTTGAGCCGTTTCATTGGTAACTCTTTACTGGCCCTTCACCAAGCCTCTAATCAGACCTGGTGGAGCTTTGCCAGAGTCCTGCTAAATTTTTAATGCTCCTCTTGAACCAGGGGACCAAAACTGGATGCAGTGTATGGCCTAACAAGTAATGCTATTTACAGTGTCATAATTACACCCCTTGATCTGCTGGCTATAAGCTTTCCGGTGCATCCCAGGACATGGTCTGTCCTCACTGCGGACTTCTGTTCAGCTTGCTGTCCAGCAGAACCCCCAGGCCCTTTCCAGCAGAGCCACGCTACACCCCAGCCTATCTGCTCTTATGGCCTGCATTGCAAACTGCTGGTGGCAATACGGGGCATGGTGAGAGGTCCCTCCCCTGCATGTGCAGGGGCTGGTGCAAAAAGCAGATTGGGATCTGGAAACTTGGAATGGAGACGTCAGGACTGACGAGCCCCCAGCTCAGAATCAGACATAGAATAGGAGGGGGAGGCAGCTGCCCAGCAGCTGTCAGGCAGTGACTTTCTGAACCAAATGCAGCTAATTTGCAAGGGATCACAGCTACTCATGATTTTAAAGCATCAGAGCTGCAGGATGTGTGGGATTGTTTCAGGCAGCAGCCCAGGGAAGGCTTGTTAGAGCTGTTGTTGATGCAGTGGCATGGTGGAGCAGAGGCAGTAGGTTGGGGGCTGTGCCCCAGGAGCCCAGGCTGCACAGCATCCTCCACATGGTATAACACTACTCTTTGTCCACGAGCAAGATGTTGAGCCTCTTTCTTAAATCTAAATATACTTATTGGAAATTATTTGACATTGCATTCGATTTTGATCTAGCAGAGTGATGTAACTCTGATTAAATCAATGTATGGTGGCTGTCGCAGGTTGCTGGAAAGGGACATGTGGGTTGAAACCAGCTCAAGTTCATTGATATCTTTCAAGTACTTTCTGTTCTGTCATTTTTTTGTACTGTAAGTAAGTTGGGTTTGGTTGGGTCATGAATATACTCCCCAGACTGTTCTGGCTAACTTAGGAAGATATATATTTGCATCCTTTTGATTAATTCAAGGATGAAAACTTACGCAACCAGTTGATTCTTTCAACTATCATTACTGGTTGATCTGCTCAGCTGATGTCTATGCCACCCTCCAGTTCCCTTTGCATTAAGCTCAGAAAAAAATGGGATGATATACTCGTATTACAGGCTATCTGAAAGCTCGTTACCCAGTGATTTATTATCATCTCATGCAAGGTTTTTAAAACTTAACAATTTGCATACCCTTTCTCCACATAAAACAACTTCAAATGATTTCTATTTTCATTTTCATTTATATTTTTCTTTCAGTTTACAGGAATTGGAGTGATGAAAATATCACAATATTGTTTTGTTTGTTCATACGATCAGACTTGTTGGTCCTGCAATATGACTAACACTGGAAAAATGTGGAATCAACTCAATCTCTTGCATAAAGTAGCAGGCACTGAAGAACTACACTTCCATAAATCAATAGACACTAATCTCAGATTTATTTCTTTTTGGGTCAAATGTTCTGCTTTCACCAAAAAAAAGCAGACAAAGGTAACTGTAATTAAAATGTATATTCATTCTTCCACACTCTGTGTTAATATTCATGCTATTGGATGTACTTCTTTCATAATACTATATTTTGTCAGTATTCTATAGTCATTGTTTCATTAAAAATACCCCTGTGATAATAACTGTATAATAAATTATGAGTCAAAATAAAATATCAGACATTTCATCCCTGAGAGAGAATAATAAAGCCATAATAAAAAGGAATAAAGTTTAGCAATATGATAATGTAGCATGAGGTTTTATAGACTTCATATAAATGTTAAAATCTATAAATTTTTTATATTGTGTAAAATTGTATAAAATAGTAATGAAGAGGAGGGAAGAAGAAAGAAAGCAATGCTAGGCCACTGGTGAAATCCTGAAATTGCTTTTATTCCTTTTTGTTTTTTTTTTTTGTAATCTGAGACTACATAAAATAATTTGTTTTTAGCTTATCTAAATTAATAATAAGTTAACAATCAACAGTAAATATTATTTACTATAGACAGTAAAGGTAAATTGAGCAAGGAAATCTGCAGGTTTCCACTTTCCAGCCCACAATACTAAGTGAAGATATGTGATCACATATGTAATCACTTCATGTCTTCCTTTGTCACACCAGGTATTCCTGTTCCTGTACTGCCGAGGACCACCGTCGCGAGACGGAAAGCACGACACTTCAATATGAAGCAGATGCCATTCGCTTTAATATCAGAAGGCAGTTATATTTATACAGTAGACGCGAGGCGGCACGAGCGCATTCTCTGTCCATGCAATTAACGATTGGTTAAGGAGTTCATTCATGCGGTGAGCACGCGGATGCTTTCAACTCAGGATTGGCTCTTGCCTTGTGTGCCTCTTGTCGCACACCTGGGCTTGCTTCCCTTCTCTGGTATTCATTGCTGTTCCTTCTTTACGGCTTTCTGGTCGGCACGTTTCCTGCTTACTGCTAACAAGGCCAATAAGGCTAACAAGGCTAACAAGGCTCTTATTTCCTTATTGCATTGTTCCCTGGCAACGTTATTTCAGCCTTTCATAATCATGCAGTACCGCCAAGGCCCCCACACTGTACTATGCTCTTTCCATATTTGGTCTTTTTTTTTTTGTGGTCTTTTGAGCTCTAACTGAAGATGGAAAGGCTGTGCAAGAAGGGAAGGAGAGATTAAGAAAGATACAAGATCGTCCTTGCCATCGCTTTCTTCATATTACATCTTCCCTCACACCAATCTTCTGTGGTGTGAATTTAAATCCTTCATTTTCTTGTAGCCTAATTATTATTTATTTAATCATGTTAATGCTGTAGTTAGTACTTCTTCTGACAGCAGATTGCGTTAGGCATTTTCAATCTAATTTAAATAAAACTCTTTAAAACTTATTTAAGTAAAGGAGAAAGGGGGCAATATAAGCAAATTTAAGAGCATGCATTTCTAAAACAGGTTCCATACAGCTACAAGCAATTATTAGCTCTAAAAAAACTGTCCTCCTGGAAACACCGCTAGTCACCTCTGCTTTCCCATGTTTTATCAACCAAGGGATAGCAAAATAAAATGTATTTGATATCCCCTTCAGTATGGGGGCACTTAATGTCAGCTCGTGATGAAGCTGTTTCTATTTAATTGGCAGGTGGTTTATCACTGACAAAAAGTATCACCCGGCCTACTTGCATGATCCAGGTTCTTGTAGGATATCCAGAAGGGAGGAGAGCTAATAGAGAGGGGGAAAAAACCTATATATGCACAAAATAAGGAACTTACTGAGTGCTTGCACTTCTTAAAACATGAATTTCTTTCTTCTGTAAACCTAAAACATTGTTTTCACATGTGGGTTTTTAAAATTCTCTGTAGTGAAAGGAAAATAAGAGACTGGATGAAGAACTTGTCTGTATGAGACATTGCTTAATCTGAAAATATTTAAAGACAACTGCAGCTTCAATCACCAACATTGCAACTCAGTTACAAAACAGTGTCAGAACATAGTTCATTCTTCTCATGCACAGCAGTTGTACTCAGTGGTTTAAAACAGAAAATGAAGATAAATATTGGACATAGCAAAAACTCCTGAGGCAGTTTATACAGCTGTATGTTATTCTTCAAGCTGCAAGCCATGGAGATTACTCCATGTAAACCAAGAACAAGAGGAGCTGACTTGCACCTCCCTTGTCCCAGAGGCAACCTAGGACAGATTAATTAAAAGAAAATAATAATAATAAAGAGTCCTCTTCACATTTCCTGCCCATAACAAGTAGGTCGCTGCGGGAGATGCAGCACAGAACTTCTCTCTAGCAGGAAAAAAACGAGATGGGAGAGCAAAGTGGGAGACCATCCCAACTATAGCGCAATTACGAGTGAGGGTTTGGTCATTCACTTTCTCTTCTAATGTAAGAATTAAGAGGCCTGACATGAATCAGGTAGGCACTATGTCCAAAACAATCTGAAAAGGGGATTTCTTCATGCAATGGGGCATTAAACTGTGAAGCTCCTTGCAAATGGATGTTGCATAGTGAATAGTTCATAGGGAAAATGGAAAAACTCACAGAAGAGAAATCTATTTGAACGACACAAAGAAACCACATCGGGCTCGAGAAGTCCTTGAGGTGACTTCAGGGAAAGCAACACTGAGGTTCTTCCTCAAGGGCAGCTGAGCCGGGAGCCAAGCGCTATCCCAGCACAGCGGGGCGGTGACTCCATGAACCAGGCCACATCTCCACAGCACCCAAACTGGGCAGCTTGGTAACAGGGACAGGGTCTGTCAGCAATTCAGCAGCCATTAAGCAAGAGTGATGTGGCAAGATAGGTCTGAAGTTAGTGAAGTCAGTGGACAGGGTAAGTACAGGTATACAGGCCATGTAGTTCAAAAAGAGAAATAAGAGTCTGAGTTGAAACGGAGCTCCTGGGCCAACGGGCAGAGGGTGATCAGCCAGAAGGTACATGTGAGGCTCCTCAGGACTATTAAGGCCTACTGGTGCACCCAGGCCTTGGCAGCAACCTCCCCTCCCACGAAAGGATGTCCCTACCCTTCACAAAGGTCCGGGTTTGCAGGGTACTTGTGAAAACCTCTAGTTTTATTTAGCACAAATGCTTGGGTTTCCAGGAGTGTCCTGCAGATCCTTAGCTCTAGCAGCTGATGAGGTAGTGAAGCCTTCCCTCAGATTAGTTTAAACTCCAGATTGGATTTTGCTGTGGTTGCTACCGCATCTTGATGGCAGATGGAGCACAGTTTGGCAGGGGTCTGGGTAATAGGTCTTCCAGAGGGAAACATGAAAAATGAGGTAGATCTTTAGGGATCAGGAAACTTCCTTACAGTAACTGGACTGACTTTACCAAAAATGGTGAAAGGCTCCAGGTAACAGTGAACCAGTGATGGTTGGGCTGTCTGCCCACTGGAAGGACAGATCAAGCCATTATTTAAGAAGGCATGGCTTTGGCCTTCTCCAGCTGGATGAAGATGGTATGGACCTCGGGAGTTGTATGAGCAGACTGCTGTCAGTGTCCTCAGTGCACCCACAGGCCTCAACAGCCCTACCAGAAACTTACCTGGAGTGTCCATCCACATTCTTTGCCCATAGACCCAGTGGCTACATTTAAATTCAGGTTTGGGCCACCAGTTCCTGCTCGAGGTATGCTGTAGTTGTAACTGTTCCTAGGCCTGTTCTTGAATTCTTGTTTGGATCTCCAGTTTTGGAAATCCAGTTTGGATTTTCCATTTTTTGCGATGTATCGGGCAATGTTTTACCTTGCTTTTGCCTGATGGTCCCTGGATTATACCTAGGACCTTCTATTCTTACCATCCCTTCTCTGCATGCCCAGTTCCTCTGCTGTGGTACTTTGCCCTTCCAGTGAAGCCATTACCAAGCATGTTGTTGGCATGCTGATTCTGGCTTGCCTTTACCTTTTAGCTTTACAAAAAATGTTATGCTGTCATATCAAGTCTTATTTGTACAAACTTGCATTTTTCTAAACAGAACTAGCTATACTGTACAGTATAAAAATGTGATAATCTTGCAAGTCTAGTGCAATTTGAACCATGCATTTTTCCAGGCACTGCACACAGAACTTGTAGAACGGCATATCAGCCTGCTGCATGTACCTTCTAATAACAGCACTATAAACAAGCAAATAACAGCAAACAGCAGAAGCTTTTCTGATTGTTGCTTTTTGTATCAAGCAGTATAACAAGGGAACTCACTCGTTCCAAGTTCTTCAGCAGGTTCTCACATTGAATACTGGTCCCCTATAAAGATCAAACATACAAAGATGTAAAATTTAATACAGGGATATAATTTTATTGTGTTAATCTGCATATGTATTGGTACAGCTGTTCTGTGAATGCTTCTGATGAAAATTTTTCCATAACTCTGTCTCTCCCAGCTGCTCCCATTGTGTCTTTTAAGAGAGGATCTCTTACAATTTTTTCCATGGCCTCAGAGAATTTTGTTGGCAAAGGATCACACAAAAATCCTGTAACATTGTTCAAGATTGATTCTAAAGGACCCCCTGAATTAACTGCTATAACTGGACATTTCATATACATTGCCTCCAGAGGCACAATGCCAAAGTGTTCGTTACTTGGAGTGTAAAGCACACACAAAGCGTTACTAAGAAGAGAGATTTTCTGCTCGTCTGAGAATGATCTCAGGAAGGTCACCTGGTCGATAATATTAAGCTTGGTCGCAATACTCCTCAGCTCTTCATAGTGCTCCACATTTTCCAGAACTCTTTCGTCATAGCCACCTGCCATAACCAGGTGAACTTCATCCCACTCACGAGAATCCAATCTCCCGCGAAGGTCATGCAAAGCTTCCAGGGCCAACGCTAGATTCTTTTTTCTCTCATACCTATTAATGGAAAGGAACAGGAACTTTTTCTTTTTGGGTATCAGCTCAGCTATATCTGCAGGAACTGTTGTTTCAAAGCTTTTGGTGTTGAGTGATGGGTAGAGGACCTCTGGGTTTATGTGGGATAAGGACTTAAAGGTCTCCTTGAACACGCCGGCAGTGAATTTGCTGTTGACCACGATGCAGTCCGCCATGCCGGTCGTGTACTCCTCCAGCCAGTCGAGGGGAAATCGGTAGAGGCGTTTCAGAAACGACTCCCTCTTCGTCAGGAGCTGATCAGGGAAGTGGCAGTAGAACAGAACCTTCTTTCGGCTTCTGGCCAGGCGAAGGATGGGAATGCAGGCGGACACCTAGTGCAAAGAGGAGGGATGGGACAAGGTGAGCCTTTGGCCGCGTCAGGGTGCAATTGCGGGGGTGCGGGCCGAGAGCCAGCCCTGTTCGAGCACAAGCGGGAAGGGAGGCGTCTCCTCCTCCCTCCCGCAAGCTGGAGCTCCCCCGCCGCCTCCTCCAGGGCCTCGCGCGGAGGCTCTCCCGTTCCCCCCTTTCCCGCCGCACCAGGTCCCCCCCGCCGCGCACCTGGTCGCACACGAAGGCGTCGATGCGCGGGCCGCCGCGCAGCAGCGCGCAGAGCGCGGCGCACGCCATGCGCAGTGCGGCGCAGAGCGCGTGCCCGCGGCC